>OMPB01007227.1:5792-19701 GCA_900312615.1 Stylephorus chordatus | reverse complement strand
CCCCCTCATCTTCTATATAAAACACACCCCCTCCTCTTCTATATAAAAACACGCCCCCTCATCTTCTATATAACGCCCCCCCTCCTCTTCGATTTGACGGTGCTGTGCCCAGTCTGCACAGCAACGTCTGAGTCTGCCTCTCGGGGACGCGCACCACCATTTTGATAGGCAGGTATTGTAACCCCGCCTCCTGGCTGAGAGCTGCCCTCATTGGATGTTGGCTAAAATCTGTCCTGGGACAGTCACAGATATCGAGTAGTTGATTTATTGCTAGCTGTCGAAATGTGAAGAGAATTTCACCAGATATTACCAAAAAAATCTTGCCTACCCCACCTTTAAATAGCTTAGTTCCTATCTGATTTTGATATAGAACAGCTCTTTATTTCATAAGCACTATTAGGCATACTGTTCTGCAAAAAGATTATAACCAAGCCTATAAGATCTGACAGGTTCAATAGCCCCTTCTTTTTTTCAGACCACAAGATTGGCTCTGTCCTGTGCAGAAATGCACAGTGGGGAAATGTATTTATTTATAAAATGGCAGAAATGAATCATCAGCTGAAGACCAACAGCTCATAGGGAGTGACAGCTGGTGGAACCTGAGGGGTAAGGAGCAATGGGGGCGAAGACAGTACTGTCTCTGACTGACGCAGCATGTCACTGCACGACATGACCTGCTTGTTACAGCCATCTTAGGATCTCCCCTAACATGACTATTGCTGATGGCAGCAGACCAGGGAAGGTGAAAGGATGCTACCTGGTTTGCAAGTAGGTGGAATGTAAAGGCACAGCCTAGCAGTGGTTTACGGGCCTAAAGCACCTCTCCACACCACCTGTCTCAAGCTACATAACAAATCCCAACATGCACGTGATCACATTGTAACTGAGAACTTGAGAACTGCAGATCCCATGTGCAAAAAGGTTTACACAAATAATCTATTGATTCTTGAAAAAGAAACAAAACATTAAATGATCATGATTCCTTTATAAAATATAAATGTAGTGAGCTCCAATTTTCCATGCCAGCTTTATACCACACATTTTTGTATGTTCTGTTAAATAAATGTGTTTATCTAGTCTGTACTTTTACAGAGCTTTTGCATATGGGCAGACAGCAAAAGGTCAAGCGTGTCTCCTGTAACCCTGCTGTGCCTTCAAGGGTTTGAAGCAAGGGATGGGGGAGCATTAGATGAGCATGAAAACAAGAGTGTGTGCGTGAAGGCTCGAATAGAAGGCCCTGCCATCGCCTACTTCCCACTTCCCCCACCCCCGAGCCCTGCTCCTCCTCTTCCCTGCTCCAATAAATCTCCTTCTCTGCTGAATCAGAAGGATTCTCCGTCTCCCCTGTCTCCCCATTCAACACATGGAAACACTGCGGCGATTGTGCAGCCAGTGAGTTGTTGTGATACAGTGTGAGGGAAGGACGTTGTGATAGGTCTATATTTATATGTGTTTTTGTGTGTGTTTGGGGGTTCCTTTTTGAAAACATTCACTGCCCACTGCCATAGCCTCCATCTCCAAAGAAATTAAACAGTAGGCCAATGGAGCGACGCCTGAACTGGCCCTATTTATTTGAGCGAGTGTTTCAGTTGCACTGTACGGCCTGTCACGTGACCGTTTCAAAACATTCAGAAACCCTCATGACCATTTTAGTCTGTGGCAAACAAAGAGGCGGGCCAGGCTTTCGTTTTGTATCATCCACGTTTTGTGTGGCCTGCTTCATGCCTATTGTTTCTACTGTTTGGATGTCGTCTTACAGTAACATGACAGGCCAGGAGTTCCCATGGGTCAATGAACTGAGTTCTGTGTTTGTGCTTTCTCTTTCACACCTCACTAATAAGCTCCATTAGTGCTATGTTGCACTTCAGGATTCTGCACATTCCGTTGATCTAAGGCTTGGCCTGAACTTTTTTTTTTTTTTTTGAGATTTGAGAGCACTACAATGACAAGTTTATGCTGAAAGTCATGTAAGAAAACGTTTTACAGAAATATATGCATAATTCCACAGCACACATTTTCTGATACATTTTGGCTAACAATCTTTTTTATATCACAGGAGTCAGTCATGTCAAGAATTGTGTTACCTCAGTCAAGAATTGTGTGATCAAAAAAATGGGCGATTTGTGTTTGTGCTGTGCAAAAGGCAAATAAAGTAACCAGTCAATGGACTGGTTCAGGTGGAATTCACTTACAGTCCTAATAAAAAGCTTGAAGTGTGATGATCGATTTCTTCACCAGGTTAAAAAAAAAAAAAAAACACACACAACACAACAGTAACCATCCATCAGTCTTTCTGTACCTGCGTCTAATGGTAACAGTTTTCCCATTCATTGTCAATACACTAGATATGATCCACTTTTACAGAACTAAGAAAAAGACCTACATCACAACTTTGTTTCTGAGCAAATGCCTCGATTAGGTTTTATTGTAAACTTAGCTAACCCTACCTAAATGTGTTCCTCTGCTCAATCTAAAGACAAGAAAGTTAATATGTACGGTATTGTGTAAAAACTAAAATGTCTAAAACAATATTATATAAAACTAAAGATATGTTGAATCATTCAGAACTCACTATACAAAAGCGGATTATCGGATTATGAACCAGCCAACACATTATTTACTAACTTACATGATCATTTACACAAGATAATTTACTTCCTAACTGTATTCAGAGGTTGTTTGAAGTTAGAGAGCCAGTATGAACTTAGGGGAATAGGTATGTTAAAAAACAACAATAATAATAATAATAATAATAATAAACAAGGGTAAGGTCAAATATTAAAAAATAAAAGTATATCTGTAAAAATGGCATAGTTGACAAGGAATTAAGAATGTGTAGTTCACTTAAAAAATTTTTTTTTTTTAAATAAGGTGGAAAATAAGAGTTTTTGTTTGTTTTGTTTTGTTTTTATAGCCTAAACCTAGTAGTGAAAGGGTTGCCTATTAGAATAAGTGATGTACAAATGCTGGAATAAGCTAAAGCTTGAGCCTACACCTTTTCAGTCAATATTATTGTTTTTCCTTTCAAATTGAATGTCTTGTTATTTATTTATTGCTATGTGCATTCATGTTGGAAAATTGTCAATAAGGACCGAAATAAATTACTACCACCATTACTACTACTACTAAGACTATTACTATTTGGTCATATTCAGTAGGAATGCAAAGGAATTTATATGTGTGTGTGTGTGTGCGTGCGTGTGTGCGTGTGCGCGAGCATGCACACACATGCGAGCATGCACACACATTTTAGATCTCTTTTCTCGGAAAATGGCAGACTCCTTAAACTCCATGGAGTTGCTGGACTTGGGTCATTGAATTAGAAAGGTTAAACAATGTCTATTGCTTCACAGTGACCAGAAAGCATTTGTTTTGAAGACTAATAACATAAAAATGCTAAGCTAGTGGTTGTTAATATATTAGGAAAATATATATCATGACAATATTAGAATAAATAAGCATGCAAATGCTAGATGTAATTGGAACCAATCAGAAAGCACATCAACACTTTCTGGTCTTTGGTGCTTCTATAGAAAGCCTTGAGGAAGGTCAACATGGATTAGATTGTCAGGCTAACTGCTATGTTCCTCTTGTGACTCCTCAATCCTACAGATCTAGACAACTGTCTACTTACCTAGCTAGCTATTTAGGTCAATGTACCTGTGTTCTAATTGGCTACTGCTTGATTAAGTTAACATGTAAAACTATCTACAATTAACAAACACATTTAGGATGGACAAAGGTCCATATGGATATAGTTACTGTAACTTTTCACAGCATTATTACCATCTTACAATATGGAGGGAAATCTCCCTTTCCTTAGTGGGGAAACAACATAATAGTCTTTACTTGTTAAGTAATTATGAGAAAATTAAATGAGAGTATCTGATTCAAGCTGCAGATTTGCTTTAATTAAGATGACCAGCCTGATCTGTAAGGCTGTTGTCTCCAACCCCACCTAATCGGCAATCTAATTCCAGACACCTTCCACATGGTACAAGAATGGTTTAACCTAACACCTCTCTAGTAAATTCTATGTGCGTCTGTTTGTCATGAGTTCATGGGTTACCGTTCACTTATTATACTTCCCTCTGTATCAATGCAATGCCCGAAATAACCTAGCAACTATGTTTCTGTTTCGTTGTTAGTCAACATTATATAAAAAAGTGATTTCCTAATTGGGGCTAAATACGTTCATATTTCATGTGCTGTGTGTTTACAGTAACCACTTTCACAAGGCATGTTATAAATAGCGATGGTTACAAACACAAAATATAAATAGCAATGCCTGTCATTTGTGTCGTTTATCAAAATGGTTAGACGCAATTACAATGACTGCCATTGTAATCTGAATCAGAAAGAATAGCATAGTAGGCAATATCATGCAGATATAAATAACAATTGAAATCCACCAGATTAGTGTGGAATAATATCGGAGTATTTTGATTGGAAGAATTTGTGCCTACGTTCTTATTGCTAAAACATAATTACAAATTATTATATTTCTGTTATCTAAAATGGTGCGTAACGTTGCAGAAAGCTTGTATGGACATCTTACAGGGACTGCAAGCATTCAATTACCTTGCCAGCTAGCATCCCTATACGCTGTCTCGAAGCAGTCAAACGAGAAAGTGGGTTAGGCGGTCACCGTCACACTTAGCTTCCTTGCTAGGCTAGCCTACTGACGGAGCTAGCCACCTCCAGGCTTATAACACAGTAGCTACCAAACAATGCCGTTAGCTGTTAGCCTCTCTAACTGTAATAGCGAAACAACATAATCCAGATACAGTTAATCATACCCGAAATTAAAATACATTGGGGAAATGTTAATAGTATATATAAATCGGACAAATTAACCTATATACTTGCCTAATTGCCCGTCACTTATAGTGAGTACGATTTGGTCCATAAGAAGAGAACGGAATTCTACATCCTCTTCAGCACATCGCTCTTTCAGTGCCCGGAGAATCTGAACTTGAGGATACTCCTGACTGATACGCCGGTCGGTCACGAACCAAAGCCGAGAACACATGTTGGATCTGATTTATGTGGAACTGAGTTTTTAAACTGAGAAATCGCACGCCAACACAGCAAACGGGTCTGCAGGGTGTGCAGTAGCGCGGGATCCCACAGCGATGGCAATGGCACAAGGGTGTTCACACAATGGAGCGCAACCGCTAGCTGTACGAACAAGCTGAATCTGCGATCACAATTGAGCTGCTGTTCAGATCGTAGAATAATCAAGTTTCGTTTCCCACTCTAGTTTCCTTCATTTGCAGGCATTTATTTGTTCAGGATAGCTTTCAGTCGAATCGTGGTGATTGATTATAGTTTCAGTAAATCGTAGTCAGGCTATTTTGCCGAAACAAACTCTCCATCAATGGAGAGGTAACTATTAGCACATTTGCCCGCGAGGGCAAACCAACAACAGCTACAAGACGTTATATCCACCACACCACGCCCGGAACTACCCAAAAAGTAAACGTGTTTACCCTGCTTTCTGGCAGATTTAAAAACCACAAATATGTGGTAGATTAATTAAAATTAAAAATACCGACAACTCGAACTTCCTTTGGCTGCTATCCACGGGGTAACGGTGCTGAAAAGTGCACGCCGATATTTTGTGATGCGATTTTCTCTAGAACGCGCTTAGTTTACAACTCCACTCCTCCGCGTCCTCGTACAGTCAACAACAACTGGATCGCAACTACTATTATACGCCTATACACGCCTTCGTCCACCTCATCGTCCAGTCAGATAGAAGAAGGTGTGGATTAACCCGTGCACGTGAACCAATGAATACTGTTCTGTATAAATGAGAGCGCGCGGAATCAGTGCATGAGATAAAAGATGCAGCACGCTGTTCCCTGCACACGAGTGCGCGCGTTTTCCGAACCGGTTCAGACCGGGCAACACAAGGAGGTTTGACGAATACCAACGCCTGTCTCCATGCCCAAGTGGCAGAGAATGCAGAATTCTTTGTCTAAGCAACCAATAGTTACAACCAACAATTAAATATACCTATCTATTTTAGATGTGGCAAAAAAATCTATCTATCTATCTATCTATCTATCTATCTATCTATCTATCTATCTATCTATCTATCTATCTATCTATCTATCTATCTATCTATCTATCTATCTATCTATCTGTCTGTCTGTCTGTCTGTCTGTCTGTCTGTCTGTGTGTGTGTCTGCCTGCCTGTCTGTATATGTATATGTATATGTCTGTCTGTATCTATAAATGCCTGATTGTTTGTCTGCCTGCCCACCTGTCAGTCTGTCTGTATTCTTATCTGCCTGCATGTCTGTCTGTTTCTTTATCTGCCTGTCTATCTGTCTGCCTGTATTTGTATCTGCTGTCTGTCTGCCTGCCTGTCCGTCTGTCTGTCTATAGCTTTATCTGCCTGTCTGTCTACCTTTCTTTCTCTTTCTCATCTATACCTTTGTTTCTGCCTTCATATTTATCTGCCTGTCTGTCTGCCTGCCTGGCTGTCTGTGTCTTTATCTTCCTGTCTGTCTGTGACTTTTTCTGTCTGTCTGTTCTTTTAGCTGCCTGTCTGTCCCTCTAATGGATAAGGCACTAGCCTTCTCAACCAGGGATTGTGGGTTCAAGTCCCATCTGGGGTGGTCCCTCAGTCTGCATAGCTGTATTAGTGGTTGAATGATATTGGTTTCTCCATGGCCGATGCTGATATTTAGAGAGCAGGGCGGGTGATGACCGATATCATGTTATTGTTATTGCACTGGCATGATCATACTGTACTGTATGAGCGCCATTGATAAATCTGATAAATGTTTAACGCCCCCGGCTTGTCTGGAGTAGGAGTGGGGGCTGGGGATGCCATACAATAGTTTTTCGAGCCCTGTAAGCTAGTTTAGCTGGTTGAAGGCTTGCTACCATTACAATTCTCAACTAATATAATTACCGTATACAGACAGTAAACATTGTTCCACAGCACCCACCACTGACATTTGCCCATTCATAGTTCAAGTTCAAACTTCAAAATATCTTTATTGTAGAAGGGTGAAATTGACACATCGGCCGTTGCCGATTATCTCAAATTTCCTGATATCGGCCCGATTAATCGGCCGACTGATTAATCGGTTGACCACTAGTCTGTATATAGTGATTTTCCACAAGCACTTTATAACAAAGTGGTCACTAGTCCACTAGTCTAGACCACTAGTCTGTATATGGTGATTTTCCACAAGCAAAGTGTTTAGCATGTGAAGCCCCAGTGGCCTAATGGATAAGGCACTGGCCTCCTAAGCCAGGGATTGTGGGTTTGAGACCCATCTGGGGTGGTCTGTTGGTGTGGCACCTTGGAACACAGGGTGCTCCACGACGGGGTATTTTGCTTTCCCACGTCTGAACGCGTTTAGCAGAGTTCGGTCGTGAGAAGTAGGCCATTTCAAAACTTGTGGCTGCTGCTGACACCAGGTGGTCTCAGGTAGCCTGGAACCTGACGAGGTTCCCACCAGAGCTACCTCTCTTCATGTTTGTATTACCTTTTTATTCCATTACTTTTCTCAAATGCATCTCTCTCTCTTCCTTTCAATCTCTTTTCTTGTATGACTACCCACCGCCCACGCCCTTTTCTCTTGCTGATATATATGTATTTCTTTCTTTAATGGCCCCTCTCGTTATCTTCCTCACTACATTGTCTCTCATTCTCTCTTTCTCGAATGTGTCTCACTGGCCTCAAGGCTTGGCCATTAGGTTTTGTCAGAGTGATGCATTTTAAACGTGCCCGTGCTGTCGTTGTACTGAGGTACTGGTAGAAAGGTACCGGTACTGAAAGAACGGGCTTGACGTCCATAAAACGAGCATGAAGCACGCACAGAGAGCTTATTATTATTATTATTATTATTATTATTATTATTATTCAGAGAGACAGTATTTTAAGAAACACTGACTAAACAGTCATTGTTTCTTAAAAGACACAATTTCTTCAAACACCTCCACTCTCTTCCTCCTATTCGCTCTCCTTTAGTCTGACAAATGAAAAAACACTGATGGTTATATCTAGTTTTCTTCCTTGTAAAATGTATCCTACATACACCACAATGGCCTAACAAGATTGTGTCCCATGATGTGTTTTTTTTTTGATTGTGTAATTTTTAATCTATTTTTTATTTTTATTTTTTTACTTTCTTTATCAGAAAGTAAATGAGGCAGAATCACTGTCTTCTGAATTTCATTCCTGCGTATTTATTGCATATTACAACCTACACCAGTCTGCCCTCTATTGGTGATCTTCTGCAAGCACATGTTAGCAAAGTGCCACAATACACATGGAGCCCCAGTGGCGTAATGGATAAGGCACTGGCCTTCTAAGCCAGGGATTGTGGGTTTGAGTCCCATCTGGGGTGGTTGCCATTTTAGATTGTGTTCTCTTCACGTGAAGCCTAGCAAACTAGTTTAGAACAGGAGTATTCCAACACGTTCTCTAAAATATAGTAACATTTCCTCTTTACTGTCTTGATCCACCTCATCTAAACTGTATATATACACAGTGGCGCACATAGTGTTCAATGGAAGCAGCCAAAGTTCTTGGGGGAAAAAAGGAAGCAATTATAGAAGGTGGCCTATGGGATTAGTTATAGTTTGCTCTATTTTCAGTTTTAAAATGTTCAGCGACGTGTAAATATTTCCAATACGATTTTGTTGGTTTCAGAACATCTTACATCCGGTGTGGTTTTCCTTCTCAGGATCCTGGATTTCCGTCGCGTCCCTCCCGTAGCTGGCAGGCTGGTGAACATGACGAAAGAGATCCGAGATGTCACCAGAGACAAGAAACTGTGGAGGACCTTTTTCATCTCTCCAGGTACAGCAGACCGTGCACCGGAGCCCAAACAAAGGGCTTACAAAATAAATGTCTTGGCACTTGTAAGTCCTGGTACAGTACTTAAAAACAGCAATTAGGATTGTGTTGCAACATACTCTAGTATATATATATATATATATATATGTTTAAGGCTACCTTGCATCGACAAGTGCTCAGCAGCTGGTTGTATCGTTTGAGACTAGCTCTATTGAAATCTTGCTCACGCCAATCAGAGAGATATTGTTATTGTTCATTTCCGACAAATGTACTTATTGTAAGTCGCTTTGGACAAAGGCATCTGCTAAATGCCCTAAATATAAATGTAAATGTGGAGGAACGGGAGATTTGCATCATGGATGTGCAGCTGACAAATCTGCAGCAACTGTGTGATGCCATCATGTCAATATGGACCAAAATATCTGAGAAAAGTTTTCAGCCAGCACCTTGTTGAATATATGCCATGAAGAATTAAGGCAGTTCTGAAGGCAAAAGTGGGTACAACCCAGTACTAACAGGTGTACTTAATAAAGTGGCTAGTGAGTATATATACAGTAGGGAATGTGATTGACTAAACGAGGGACAGGTGAGACTGATCAGGGCAGGAAACTCAAGAGGACAGGAAGTGAAGTTGTCATAAAAAAAAGAAAAGGAAAAACATCCCCTTGATACGAAAGTCAAACCAGCGACCTAATGATTACCATGCATCCACTACGGTCCTCCGCTTTACCAACCGAGCTATGCTCACGTTAGCTGTCCCTGTGCCATTTGTCGTCTTAATGAGCGCGGGTTGTGTTGATTGGATCAGAGGGTTAGGGGTGAGTTTTTGCGAGATTTAGCATCACTTTCATCCGTAGCGGTATCCCAATCTAGCCTTTGCCAGAACATAACCTTGGGAGCAGGATGTGACATCACACCATGCACACAACACACGAATGCCCTGCTTGTCATGCTTTCAAATATAATGCTGAATTACGGTTGTGAATTGTGCAAATACTTTATCTTCTCACCTCGCTTATCATTTAATGTGCTCAAGGTAGCAAGCAAAATTCAACATTTTCAACTAATTAGCTAGTCCTCATGACATATCCATCCAACATTTAGTCCACCCATGTTGATAAAGGGTAACAGAAAACGGTTGAGATGAACTAACAGCTTCCCTTCCTAACCATGACTCAGATGATGGCAGTGAGCCATTGTTATTCAAAGCAAGCACAGCAAACTTAGCCTCGTGATGGTATAGTATTAAAATAGCTTTGTGAGAAGAAAAACACACAACATTGGAGTCAATCTCTCTCTGCTCTTTTCCAGGTGTTTCAATGAGGAGAGCTGCCTGTCACTTAAGCAGCTAGAGGGATACCTGGTGGTCCTCCAACCAGATGCCCCTCAGATTTCTCTGTCTGGGGTGGGGCCACACCTGGCTCGTCCTGCCCCAGAGTTTGAAGGCCTGCGGGGCGTCATGCTCTTCCCAGAACTCAGAATCGTCTGCTCTCTGTCTCACGCTGTCAACACGGCAGCACAGGTGATGGAGGGTGGAGGTGAGTTACGCAAGATCCTCATCTTGTCAGTCAGTCTGTCTGTCAGTCAGTCTGTCAGCCTGCTTGTCTGCCTGCTTGTTTGATTGTTGATTGATTTGTTAGTTAGCTGCCGAATCAACCTAAAGCATCTATGTGTGTAATATTTCCCTGCTGACATCTCCTGCAATTTGGAGAGTTTAGAATAATGGTTTGGCACCACTTTTTCGTAAACATTTGTTTAGTTGAAGGTACACAATGTGCCTTCACAATCTTTTATTTAAACTGTGTATAGGAAAATGTGCCGGTAAACAAAGAAGGTCATCTTGTTTGTTTCTCACATGACGAGTTTGTTTGAGTATATTTATATTTGTGCAGTTAAAACTGAAAGCAAAATTTACACAGTATGACCATAATGATGTAGCCCCATCCCCCTTTCCAAGCTCTTATGTCTGATGCTGTGGCACACACTTTGGATGGGTGTGAGGTCCAGCCTCTGGGGGAGGAGCTAAACCCAGAGAGGGAGGAGCTACTGGTGGACATGGATGTCTTGAGAGAGAGGGGACTGGAGATCATTAATACCACCGCCTACATTGCCATTACAGGTACACTTCCCATGAAGAACCCTCTCCTCCTAACAATAGTTGAGGTTACTTTATATCTCTAAATGTAATAAGCATTGCAGAAATGAAATGTATATATATTGCTGCAGTTTTTGCCTTTTTCATTGTTATGGTGGCCTTGGGTTTGGTGGAGAAATGATTCCTTGAGGCTGCAAACACCATCAAAATTCAGGAAATGGTGATGGTGGAAAATTGGAGATGTGATGGAATGAGAAAAAAGGTCCAAACGGAGATGTTCACAAAATAATAATCAATGTATTTACAGTTCATAAGTGAAAAAACAAATCTCCGGATAGAAAACAAAGGAGTAAGTGGTGACCACTCAACTACAATGAAAAAACATAACATGAAAATCAAACTGGATAGAATCACAACCAATACAACCAAGCCTAGAGGAGATAACTAAAAGGGATGAACAAATGCAAAGCATGAAAAGCAGGAAAACTCAAGGTGGTAATCCATATTATACAAGAAAAACAAATATTGACCAAACTGCAAACTGGAGACACTCAACATAGATACACGCACAAAACTGAAACAGGGAGAATGAAACAATAAACCAACAAGGGGCGAAAGCAAACACAGGGCATAAATACTCCACTAATTGATAATGATAAACAGGTGATCAGGAAACGAAAACAGACAATGAGGAAATTAAACAGACAATGACCAAACTAACCACAAGAGGGCAAAACAAACAACAATAAACACTACAAATAAACTGTTTGGGGAGCAACCCTAACAATTGTTTCGCTATAATAAAGTGGAGATTAAGAGCTTTCCAATACTCCTTTCATTTGTATTCTCATCATCTCGTTATTGACCTCCTGACTGCCCTCCCTCTAGGTGCTGAGTCTATATCTGTGTATGAGGACGTTCTCCGGTCTGTTCGGTACCGCCTGGCAAAAGGCTCTGCCCGCTTTGAGAGGAGATTCCGGCTGTCGTGTTCTGAAATGAACGGCAGGTACACCAGCAACGAGTTAACGCTAGAGGTGAGAATGGGAGCCAGCGCTGCTGTCGTACATGTTGATGTACTGTTTTACTAACAATACGTTTTTCTGACATATTACATCATGAGCATTTGAGAATTTCCCCTTGTTTCAAACTAACCCTTACTTTTACAGCAATCCTGCAGTTGTATCTGTCGTATGAGTTTGGAAACTTAGCCCTGCTTTGTTGCGTTTCCAATAGTGATTGTATGCTTTATTCTTTTCCTCAGTCGCTTCGGACAAAAGGGTCTGCTAAATGAAAAATGTGAATGTTATTTTCTGTTGTTGGTAGGTAGAGAGCGCCTCATAAGGAAAAAGTAGTCGTTATGGTTTTAAAACCATGTCACAAGGTTATGATTTTCCTTTCCTCTTTCTCTCTCTCTCTCTCTCTCTCTCTCTCTGCTTTCTTTCATCTCTCTCCTAAAGGTGAACTTCCTGCACTCTCTGGACAGCCTGTACCATCCATCACACCTTCTGGCCTCCCAGCAGCAGTTCCTCCATCCGTCTCACCACTCTGGGGAGCTGAGCGGACACACCTTGCCAAATCCACACCGCAACTCAGGTGATCCACTCTACTTGCTGGATTTCCACTATCCATCAGTGCCACCAGGTGGCAGTGTTAACATGAACTATGTCGTGACCTGCCATGGTACATACATCTCTACTAGCCCTGCAGTTGCCTTCTTTGCTGAGAAGAGAAAGAAAATCAGTACAACAACAAGGTTTAGTTGTTAAGCATAAATCCTTAACGGCATCTTAGCATGTTTGTTTTGGATTAGGATTATGTGTATATATATATATATTTTATCATTATGACCGTTGCTCTGTTTTCTTCTCACAGTGGTGCCAGGAGCAGCCACCGTAATCATCATGGTGTGTGTGGGCTTCCTCGTCGTCATGGTGATACTAGGAGTTTTCCGAATCCGCTCCATTCATCGCCGTGGTGAAGTCGCAAGGGGTGGAGCTAAGGAGGGCAGTGGCCAATGGGATGACTCAGCCCTCACCATTATTGTCAATCCTATGGAGGTTATTACTAAATGAGTCAATTATAACCAATTGCATGATTATAATTGGCTATCCCAACATCTCAACTGACTTTTGCTTTTGCCTCCAGACCTTTGAGTCTCGCATGGGAATATCAGCCGATGCAGAAGGAGAGGGAGAGGAAGAGGAGGAGGCCCCAGACTCCCCTGGCGATGCTAGCGACGACCAGCGAATCATCATCAAGAAAGACGGAAGGGATGCCAACACCCGCCGCTACTGAGCCAAATATATCTCTGCCCGTGTTCTGACAGAAACCACAACAGGCTCTTCACCTACACACTTTCAACTCAATTAATATTGACAACTGCTGTCACCTCTGGTTTAAGGAATGTATGCTTAAAACACTACGCACAACACACTATAGAACTCTATAAAACACAAATTGCCATTTGTGAACTATAGCAAAAAGGGCAGATTTCACCACTTAAATGTTTTATGGCACAATGTATACAGTAAGTGTAATTTACCTGCCTGACCAGAACCCACAAAAATTGTGTGTGGAGCACCAGTTATAAATCACAAGATGGTATTGTGTCTATATAGTGTAATACAGATTGAATGAAACTATTTTGTTTTAAGAAAAGATGTATGTTTTAGTATCACACAGAATGAATTAATTAATATTGAGGCAATTCTTTAAAAAAAAACTGGCCTTGAACAGAATTTTAATTCTCTGCACTTGCGTATAATGACTCTAGATGTCTGCTGCACAATCGCTATATCCCTCTTCCCACCCGCTATACATTCCTTACCATTGGCCAATGAGTGAAGATGATGAGGTAAAACATTTCTGATCTTGTGGCTCATGATGAGGTCGTGGTCCACCTTCTGGCTACTCTATATCATGAGACAGGGTTCCGAACAAATAACGGCAGGGCTTTCTTTCAACAGGCTTAAGGCTTTTGCACCTTT
>OMPB01007159.1:9628-20141 GCA_900312615.1 Stylephorus chordatus | reverse complement strand
ATGGTCAACGCCGGTAATTCACAATATCCACAAAACATTATGGTGATTCCAGATAACCCTGTGTTCATATGTGCGCTGCGCATCAATAAAGTCACCAATATACACACTGCGCCTTGCGTTTGCGTTAAGAGCTGGTCTGAGTTGGTCTAAACGCAAGCGCGTTATTTGACCTAAAAATACACCAATATAGCACTGCGCCCGTCTGTTTTCATTGACACACCCCCTATTGCGCTGGCCAACCCACTGTAGCGCAAGCGCGTTTTGCAATGGCACGAAAATACCAAATTGGGCGCTGACGAGAAATATTCACGTTGCGCCGCACCAAATTACCAATTAGCGCCTTGTGCTCTGCGTTAGCGCCTTGCGCCGGCACCAATATAGAGCCCGAAATGTGCATACACGAGTTCAGACCAGACGTGAGATTTGATCGTAGCCTCACGTTCACATCCATATTGATAAATGCCGATCTCTGCTTGGAAATGACCGTACGCATGGTTTACGACCATTTCTGATCGTACGCAACTTTGATAAATGAGGCCCACTATGTTCAAATGTTTAAAATCGACATACTTCATAGTATGCAGGCTGTTTTATATCGTTTGGGAAAGACTGACCCAGCTACAGTACCTTCAGTGGAATGTCACATATAAAGGAGATACATAATGCAAATATTGCCTTCTGCATTGAAATTGCCAGAAGGAAAAACATTCATATAACATTTTTATTTTGATCATGCTAAGGATTTGCTATTTTCATGTGCTAAAATCCACGGGTCATGGTTTCCTGCGGCCATCGTTGAACTTACCAGAGGTTCCAGCTCCTTGTGGTCAGTGAGGTTGAACTCGGTGACAAAGTAGTAGAAATGCTTGTAGCATGTGTTGACATGAGCCTCGGCCCCCATTTGGCTCACGCGATCAAAGTGGTGGATGTAGACGTGGACAAACACACGGAATAGACGAGACAGAATCTTCTTAGCCACCTGCATGAAGGTCTTAGGGAATGGAGTACCTTTGAACCAGCCAGGTAGGGATACAAAATTAGTGTAATAAATAGAGGCCACACAATCACAGAAAACATGTCAACATACAGAAGAATGTTAGGGTATGCTTATACAATATTTAGTTCACTTCTTTTTCTTCTTGTGGCCTCCCTCGTTTGTTTAGTTGGTGTTTTCTTTTAATAATCTTCTTTAAGCCTCAAAAACTATATTGACACCATGTTAGAACACAATTAGCAAGAAACGGAAACCGTAAAAATCCCTTAATGTGACATAGGAATGTGTGACATGGTTAGTTTGTAGGGAGTGTTTCTCTGTAGGGAATATTTCTGTTCATTATTCTGCTTTCCCTGATTTAATGACACTTCTGGAATCTGCTTCAGGGGACCCGAGTTAAGGTCATGTCTGAGACACGCTTGTACATTTGTGGCTGAGATACTTCTGTTTTTAGTCAGATGCCAAACTATGCACAGGGTTGGATATTCACATATATTAGAACAAGGTAAAAATGATTGGACTGTTATAAATGTGGGTGATGCATAATATATCCCATTTGGTATGACTGACAAATATGTCCTTGTCAATTCATTCTGATGGGCCTTTATTTAATTTTTTTTCTCCATTAAAAAAAATAAACCCTGGTACCTATTATGTAGACATTTCCTTTATGCAAAACACCTTTATCTTATTTAGAGGAGGGACCATTATGTTCTTCATTTGTTTGTATCCTAATTTAACTTTGGACTTAATGGCAAAGCACTAGGGGCTTATAAATGTTTGGATCAGCAGTAAACATCTTTGTTAATTAGTTAATTAGTGTACTGTATGTTCTAATTCATTAGCCAAAGATTTTCAAAACCACATCAGAAAAATAAGTGAGATGGGAAGTCCTCTATTGTGAAACACTTAGTAATATTTTGTGGTAGCTACTAGCATATCTCACGTAGCAATGGAGGTGTGGCAACTGGTCTGTTGCCTACTTTGAAATGGTCATCCTGAGTTTAACAAACCCTGCTCTCAACGTGACCAGCTGTGGCGGCATCTAACCTCATCACTCACCGACATTGGTAGGGAAGATGTTCTCGTTGTTGATTTGTACCTCGATCCAATCCATTAGCAGGCTCATGTACTTTGGAGCGGCCAGGGCAGTGGGCCTCTTGTACTTGTGCTCATCCTGCCAGCGGTATTCATACTTGGGTCCACCGGACATAACAGGACAGGTCTGGTCAGTGCAGGAGTCGCTGATTGTGCCATAGATGAGGTTGATGCGATTAAAGAAGTCCACTACGTGAACAGCCACCCAGTCATTGAGGTCCTCTCCATGGGGCAACTGCACCGCCTGCTTCAGGTCCAGCCCTGCATTCAGAGATGCCTGGGCCTTCTTGTGGAGCTCAAAGCGCTGCGTTCCAGGCTCAAACTTGCGCTTGGGCCGGAATGTCCTGTCTTTGTTGAAGACTTGTTTCAGGCCCAGAGACATGGTTGCATGTGTTAGCTGGAGATGGATATAATGTTTTGGTGTAAATTAATCACTGGTGTAAAACCGGAAACGATAGCGTAAAAATTAAGGTTGGATTTTAGACTTTGTTTTGATAGCCGCCTCGTCTATGTTTCTGGTCCTGTGTGCAGGAAAAAATGGGTAGGAGAAAATGGCAAAATGAAATATAAGTAATGTTTCCTCATTGCAACTCGTAAAACCTTTTAACGTCGCATACATACACACAACATAAATATAACAACTATAAGCTAGTATTCGAACTTCACACACAAAGGTGGATCAGAGAGAACACAATTAAGAGGGGAATCACAATACAATAGTATCCAATGTCACAAAAAGTAAGGATGACCTAATTCATATAGGGACGCGACCGCAACGCGAAGAACGTGAAATGACAACAGAAGGACCAAAGACAAACCATAGAAAACATGAAATGTATCTAAAAAAAAACTCTTAAAAAACTCTTCAACGTAAGTTTTATATTATTAAACAACTCCTTTTTATAGTTGTATCGTTTTTAACAATGGCTACAGTTGTACAGGCTTAATGAAAAAACAGGGCTCGTGACGACCAAAGCTTAAGTTTACGCATGGCGTCAAGGAGTCCGATCGTCGCACTTGTTGCTCAATAACAGGTAAGATTCATCGCAGACATGACATACATTGTTTATTTGTGATAATGACAAGTAGTTCAAACGAACATTTATACAGCCATGATATATATTAGTGACGACGTAACCCAGTTGAAAGCCACTTTAGCGAACTTACTTGTTCCGCCTTCCTGTTCCGTTAACGTTTCCTTCGACCACAGTAGCCTGTATCAAATATTATGTACGTTCTGTTCGAAATGTGTTGCCCGAATACTTGTGAAGAAACATTATGAATTCATAAAACGAAGTCTTCGGTTGTATATATTAACATAGAACACAAATTTCACTTTATTGAGGAAACTATAATGTCAGACTCCTCCCCAGCAAACGAAAAGAAGTACTTCCTTTGATGATACGTCACTGTACCACCCGAGGTACTGAAAGCAAGCCGTGAACCTAGTTTATCATCATCGTATGATCTTATCTTTCTACAATTTTAAAAACTTGATATTACACAATGAATGACCCTACTATAACGATAGCTAACTATGCAACATTTATCAAGATAAAAATGTATTTACTTACGAATATGGAACACATAACACAAATATTAGCAAGAAAGACGGATCTTAAATATTATTGCATTATGTCTATACGAAAAAGGAGAAGAATCTCTAATTTCTACATGTAATCCATGTAGGGGGTGGACACAATCAAAGTTGTAACTTTGATATTAGGCCTATAGGCTATAAGAGATTAAAATGAGAGTTAAATTAAAGTACAGTAAAGTAAAGTTCAGGAAGTAATGCTACTTTAACAATGACTTCTACTAAATTACTTCTACTTTGTTATTATTAAATTACTTTTCATTTAAAAAAACAAATTATAAAAAAGTAAACCAAGTAGGCCTAGGCCTAATGTCAATGATTTTAAATCATCTGGAGGTTGAGGGTGTGTTGAACATTTCTGAAAGGAATTTTAATGTTTTAAATGCACTGGATCAAAAGAAAATGTATTAGATTTGCATGCATAAGGGATACAACTAGCAAAACATCAATCATGGAATTCCTTTCTAGACTGTAGAACAACAACAAAAAGTGTCAGGAAAAGCATTTGACCTGTAAAAAAAAAAGATTAAATCCAAATTGCAAAAGTTTACTTTCACTCAAGAGAACCTTTACATCCATTATAATAGAAATACAGCATTGTGTTTTTCATTCAATCAACTTTGTCTTCTGTTCACAGCCTATATACCATGGTTATTAAGCCTGCATTTTTACTCCGTGTAAAAAGTTTAAAAACACATACATTTTTTTAAATTAAAACACTTATTTAGACAGATTCAATACCCAGATTAGTTTAAATCCAAGTTACAAACACTAATTTCACATTAATATGGCATGTTTGTTTGTAATGGTACTGTAAAGTGAAGCTGGTCACTTGTGCACAGTTTATGAGAAGGCCTTTGTTTTGGTTGATGGCCATTTGAAAGGATGCATTGTGCAGAGCTAGGACAGAAAATGCCTTGTTCCTGTCTACTTGATCTCTGTCTGTCCCTCAGACTGAGGCGGAGTAATGGTAGATACGGAGTAATGGTAAGCTCTCATGGACTCCTCTACCTTCTTGAAGTCTGGGCGGTCCTCGTGTCTAGAGAGAGAAGGGGTGCGAAAAGAAGGCCAAGATTGTTGGTTTTTTTTTTTTGTTTGTTTTATCATTTTGCCATTGATAGGTGGGATTACCACAAGGTGTTTAAGCATATGACACATTGTTCATGTCCGATACCCAACAAAATTAGTACAGAATCAGTTTCTCACTTGTATGTCCAGCATTCGTTCATGAGCTCATACATTTGATCTGGGCATCCTGGTGGACATTCCATGCGCGATCCACTCTCAATAAACCGGTTCACATCAGGACCTTTCATTTTCTGGGTGAAAATAAGAATTCACATCATGTTAAGCTCTATAAATGACAGAGACAAAAAGCTAATATTTTAAAAGAATATCAGACCATTTTCCACGGTAATGTGTGATATTGATTTGTGTTCCGCGGGAGCATGCGATTACCTTATAAGGTTTTCCGCCATATGAAAAAGCCTCCCACATTGTGATACCAAAACTCCAGACATCGCTTTTGCTGGAGAACTTGTGAAAGTTAACAGATTCTGGAGCATACCACTTCAGTGGCCATTTCCCTGCGAGTCGAGCCTATAAACGATTTGACAGCAAACGGAATCAAAGATTGACAGAAAGCATTTGATCGCATATGCATTATTGTAATTAGGCCTACGACTTTTATTATTTACAGAGCAAGAACAATTTTTTACCCTCTGTCGTATTGCATTCTAATAATGCTAACAATATTATACAATATGCAAATGTAACATACTAGTTCCAGTTGTAGGTAGCCCTTGTGACCATATTTATTTTGTTCATTTGACGACCAAGCAAACAACTTTTTCTTTGTCTTGAAGCAAGGGTGCCTTCACGGTTTCAACAATCAACAACATACATTTCTGCAAAGAGCCCCATATACCTTGTAGTAGTTAGCGTCAGCCCCAAGGGCCTTGGATAGCCCGAAGTCACTGATCTTAGCAAAATGTTGGTTGACCAGCAGGACGTTGCGTGCAGCCAGGTCTCGATGCACAAAGTTCTTCTCCTCCAGATACTTCATTCCCATTGAAACCTGGTGCATGAGGTTGACAATGTTCTCCATGCTCACCGTGTCCCTGTGGAGACAGCAGTAATAACATCATGTTGGTAGAAAACTTTCACTTTCTTTTTCCAAATGTCTCTATTGGTGTTTTATTTTGTTAAAAAAAAGGATAAATCACTAGTTTAAAATTGTTTTAGATAAAGCATACTGCAAAACAAAAGTTAGAAAGGGATGCAGGTCTACAACTGTAGCCCTGCTCTCTTTTGCCTGGATGGAATCATGCTCTCACATGACTCCTGAGCAAGGATAAAAACTTTAATATTGTCACGTTGCACTCTTGTAGTTCTCATGTATGATGCAAGTAATTTGACAAAAGGAAATTCTGTAAAATAACAGGTATACATGGGAAAGTATAATATCATCAAATATAGCAATATAATTAAAGGTAGCATGATAAGATCATATTGCAATATTACTATTTAGCTTTCCTTATCTAACAGAATAAGCGATATGTCTAGCAGTACAACATTGCAGTCCACATTTCCATATTAGATTATGTTATTCTAAAGTAATTTCCTTTATGTTGAGTCAGCTATTGAGTTTTCCTGCTTCTTAATCCTAGATTAGTATTTTTGGTCTTGACAGAGACATCTGCCCATTTATCTATTTATTTTAATTCACAATTATATGAATTTATTGTGTGCAAGTGCATTGTGCCACATACAGTACTTTGCAATAAAGATAGCCATCTAAATATATATTGTATAACAGTATAATATTGATGAGCCAGCAGTTTAAATGTACTTATTAGATGAGAGGAATTTGTTGAGGGGTCCACAGGAAGCCATCTCCATGACCAGCATCAGACTCTCAGCTTGGCACAGACCCAGCATGCGTACGATGAAGGAGTTGCTAAGCTGGTGCATGATCTCAGCCTCCCTCATCATCTCTTCCTTGACCAGCTTCTCATTTTCATTCTTTAAAATTTTGATGGCAACATCTGTCTGTCCTCTGACGACGAACAAACAAACAACACATATCAGATTTTAAGTCAACTTGACCCATAATATGGTAAACATTTTGCATGCTGACCAACTAGTAGAGATCTTATTCGAGAAGTATTGGAAGATATTTGGTTGTCTACCAAATTACTCTCAACCATGTGCATTATGTTGTTGTACAATATGCATTATTTAATTGCATGCATTTGTAGTGTCTAGTATCATACTCCATGAAGGGATAGTATCATTATAGTTTTTAGTACCATACATACACATATGTGCATGCATTTACTGTAAAAGGTACTGTCAGTTCGTAGTAGCAGGAGCTATTGAAATGGCTCTTAAACGTCCCCACCACCCTGTGCACAACAAGATTATTTATAATGTTTCAGTGCCCCCACAAGAGGAAAGAGTCACACTTGTCAGTTTTGAGGACTCCCTTCTTGACACAGCCGAAGTTTCCAGAGCCCAGTTCCACCTCGTCCAACAACAGCTGATCTCTCTCGATGTAAAACTTCTTCACATCGTTTGGGTTGTGGTAGATGTTGATGAAGCCACTGCAGTCCATGGGCAAGACCACAAGATCTGGTGACACAGGATTAGCAGGAATGGAGGCCGCACTGACACCTAAAGACACAGAGCAATGGCAATCTGTTAAAACCAATCAAACAGGTAATGTTTTTATTTTTTCTATTTAGTGGGAATTCCTAAATGCAAAGACCTCAATGTTATTTGAGTGTATAAATGTGTATGCTAAAGTAAAACAGCGGTATTGTTTTTTATATATACTGCATGATTTTTGTTAATTTGTGAGTTTTAAGAAATACATAGCCTATTTTTGAAAATGATTTTTGTAACCACATTAAGTCAATTGAGGTTTGTTGATTTAATAACAAGGCATCCAAAGATAAACATTCTATTTATTTCACATTACTATTAATAACGTAAGTTAGCTTGTATTATTGAATAATATTTGGAATTTGAAAAATACAGTTTTTGTTATAAATTGCTGTAAGTTAGTTAACTGACCTCCAGGGGGCGATGTGTATCCATTTTGACGTTGACGCCGCTAAAAGATTATCGCTCAAATTAATCTCAGCAACAATCAAAAGAAAAACAAATTAAAGCAATGACCAAAAATAACATCGCTACTCACTTCTGGTGGAATAACAGGTGTCTCTGAAAGAAACAAATTGAGAGAGAAAAAAATCAAATATTTTTATATTTATATTTTAATTTAAAATGCATTATTTTTATATGGTCCAAAAAAGATAGTGTATTCAAAATTATTCGGTTTTGGACATAGAATTTGAGAAACTCTCAAGGTAACGTAGTAGTATGAAAAGTAGAAATGACGTCGTTCCGTTAGGCCTACGTGCGGGCGTTTTGCCGTGGACACATGCTTCTCTGAGTAACGTTATGAGGCCACCAGGCTTCATCTTAAGGTACTCGACTAGCTGAAGGAACAAAGAAAGGTAAAAATAAATAAATAAAAATAACAACAACTACAACATAAAGACAGAGTTTGCATTTAACACAGTGCAAGGTTAGTTCTGAAAAAAGTTACATATACTGCATAAAAGGGGAAACTGACAAAGATATGACGAAGATGACTGATATTAAACAGTAAACCTAGATTTTAAATAAGACCTAATAACAACGGAGTGTTTTGGGTTTGTTTGTTCGTGGTGTAAACAGAATTGTTTTGTAATAACATATTGGAGTGCCTACCTGCCATACGGTGTCAAACTTGGCTCCCTCTGGCATGGAATACTTCCCTGACTTGTCAAGAGTGATCCGGTAGTGGTACACTGTCTTTCCATACATCATAGAGAGGGCAAAAGTACCAGACGCCTCGCTGTCTCTCAATCTAATGTATGCAAAAACAATTAACCACTAGCAAGAGTTTTATCAATGTTGCCACTTTTTCAGTTGTCTATGAAAAGTGTCAACAACTAGCACCAAAAGCGAAACACAATGATGATGACGCTCACAAAAAAACTGACCGTAGAGAAATAACTTAAAAAAAAAACGCTACTTAAAAGAGAGGTTATCAATCTTACAAGAACTTGCCGTCTGGCTGTGCTCCGGAGTAAAGACGCCTCTCGCCTTCATTCCTGGATATTTTCCCGTGGTACCAGGGCATCTTCTCGTGGGCTGTGGTGGCAATCAGTCTCTCCAGCTGAGGAGCCTGACTGATGATGGCTTGTTCCATTGCTTCTCCCTGAGCACACATACACACATTAAAAATACCACTTTGGAAGTAGGCCTACGAGACCAACTCCATTATGTACAGGCAGGAGTGTAGGTCTTTGAATTCTACAGCAGTTGCTGCTTATCTTGAAGGTGGTACAAACGGAATAATTAAGTGTTGTAGTTGAATGAACTTAAAGAAAAAGTGTTACAGTCATTATAGTTAGCATTAATTGTTTATCACTCTAAACGTGCTAACCTACACCAGTCGGGTTGATGGCATTAAAATAATGTTGGGATAGAGGGCTTGTACAACACGTTTTTTGGCCTTTTCAGCGTCTATGGGAGCACAATAGGCAGGTCCACCCATGGGGTCAGATGCACCTGGAGCTTGTTGAGCTCATTACCTATAGCCCAGATTTAAAAAGGCTGCAGGTCTTGGAAGGTCTGGAAGGTCTGGAAGGACAGATGACAGACATGTGATACCAGAGTTTACCAGTTCTTTTTTCAAAGAAATCTATGGAACCACTTCAGGAAGGATATGTTACCCCTGACACTTATATATTGTGTGTTAATGATTCACATGTTTCCCTTTGGACACTCCAAGTTCAGGAAAAAAAAATTAATATTCTAAGAAATATAGGCTAGCAGGATGCTGAGCCCCTGGGCTTTTCTCCTGAACAGATCCTCACCTCAAGGTTCCACGTCTGCTTCACATACTCTCTCAGCATGTTCTCCCTCAGGCTGTCAAACACCCCGGCTTTAATGGGCATCTCGGCCGAGCGGAGGCACGGTTTTATCAGGGTGCACACCAGCCCCTCCATGTCATTGCTGTAGAACTCGCAGAGCTCAGCCGGCCCACAGTGGGGTTTGCCTCCCGATATGCTGTACGTGCCATTTAGCTGCTTCTCGACGGCATAGTGGTGGAACTGCTGGTTGAACACCAAGGAGAGGACATAGCCCCCGAGGTGTCGGAGGCACTGCCGTAGCAGGAAGAGCCCGTCGGTCATCCCGGCCAGCTTCAGCTCCTGCTCTGCATCCAGGCGGATGATGCTGCCGTAGAAGAAGGGCAGCTCGCACGCAGGGTCGATAGACATGGTGAATTAGTGTGTGTGTGTGTGTGTGTGGGGGGGGGGATGGGGATGCTTTTTCTGCTGGGTTGGATTCCTGTGAGACACTGCAGTGCAGGACAGATTTTGGAAGAACTCTCGGGCAGAACTTATCTGAAGGTGGATAGAGGTAGAAAGAGAATATGATCTTTTTTTGACGCCACTTAGAAATTTGACATTTAGTAAAACTTGAGCTTTAAAAAGTGAGTTTCTGCTGGTTCAATAAGTGATGATAAGTCCTACATATGTGAATATCAATAGTAGACCCACGCTCCATCCCACGGTATCCTGTAGTTCACAATTGCCATCCAATCCATAATTGCTAAGAAGCAACTATAAAAGTAACTTTCAAATAAATACACGTATGTGTAAGCTTTGAATTGGGAAAAAGTGTCTAGCACGCAGCATTTAGTCGGTTGGTGCTTACGAGAACACATTGCTCATTAGAACCACAACAGGAAGTCTACCCCCCCC
>OMPB01007060.1:0-13125 GCA_900312615.1 Stylephorus chordatus | reverse complement strand
GTCCAGCATATTAATTCCATATTTGCTTCAATTTGATTTCAAAATACTCCGAAGAGAGTCTGCAAGTTGTCGACCGGACAAAAAACAGAGGAGGAGTGGAGAGATAGACAAAATGCGACCGCCCTTCGCCAGAGTCAGGATAGAAAGGCATGCATGCCTGTGATTGGCTTACAGCCCATGCAAAGTTCATGAACTCTCTCCAGCTGTAAAGTTAATTATGTGATTAAGTTATGACTAAAATGTGAATAAAACAGTCAACAGTAATTTTCGTTAACTAAAATAAATATGATTTTAGTCTTTTTTGTTTTGACTAAAATTAATAAAGTTGGCATGACTAAAATGTGACAAACTAAAATTAGTTTTAGTCAAAAGACTAAGACTAAATCAAAAACTGGTGGCAAAATGAACACTGGCACAAGAGCACCCACCATGAGCACCCACCATGCCTAAAGCAGTAAATCTCAGTAAAGCCAGTGTTGAGAACCAATCCCAAAATAATACACAACTCTCAGATCAACCAGAAGCTGTCCCACTGATTCATGGAGGTTCTGGTGAGATGATGGGATGAACCACTGCAGGAGGGACGTCTCCTACCACTGCTCTACACCAGCTTGTGCTGGTGTTCCAACATTACTGGGAGCTTTGGGTCCCAGCAGATAAAGACAATATTCAAGATGTGTCTGCCTGTACCTCATTCAGACACTGTAGGTGCCAGAATCCGCCTGCACCTGTTAGAATCTTAGAATGTTATTGTGTTAACTGTTGGCTTGCGATTGGCTTAGAATGTAGTGAGCTGTTAGCTTGCAATTGGCTTACAATGTTGTGAGCTGTTGGCTTGCGATTGGCTTACAATGTTGTTCCTCAATTTAGAATGTCTAGAACGTATAAAAGGGAAATTGTTGTTGCTATGTGTATATGTTTAGAATAGAGTTCAATAAAGACGGGGAGCAATCACAATGCTTTACCGTGACAAAGACAAAAGACACGCGTAATCGTTTTATTCCCGTCTGACCAACGAAGTGGTTCAACTTTAGAAACTAAGGAACTGAGAAACTGAGAAACTAAGAAATGTTTATGGAACTTTGAAAGTTAGCCACTACAACTACTTTGTGAACAAAGTCGTCCTGTAGTCTCCAGGCAAACGCTGAGCTTTCCCCCCTCTTCTCTTCTGATATCCTCGCTGCCCTATGCAGTTCTGCCCCTTGCTTTTGACCCTTAATGAAGACGGCATAGCAAACGAGTTGATGAGGTTATCACCGGCAGCCATTGTAACATTTCTAAACTGAGACTTCCAAGTGTTCTACGCTTAAAGTCTCAATTTAGAAATGTTCCGTGAACGCCGTTAGAAAGGGATTGTTTCATCTCACAGAGAACTCTGAGATGAGAAGGAATACTAATCATTTGCCAATATTTCAAACAAAGCCCCAAAGCAGTAAACCTCTGTTACTGTTACAACACAATCAAGAAGAGAGCGGAGTTTGCTTTGCCAGTTTCACACTTCATCTCCTCTCTAGGGACAGTAAAGTGCGACAGATTTTCGACAGAACTACTGAAGCTTCTAGAGGCGGTGGCAGGAACGTTGAACACACACGCACGCACGCACGCACGCACGCACACACACACACACACACACACACCTGTGGTGCCATGTGTCTGATGAAGCAGCTCGACGTCTCCCGCCTGCCGCTCCGCCTGCTGCATAAAACGGGACAATGCAATTAATGACAGATGGCCAGGCGATGACCACGTCCTTGAGCTGCGGTCCTTATTGGCACCGCGCGCTAATTGTATCACATAGAACGCAACTAAAAGCATAATAAATCTAGGAGTGTGGAGATGTTTTATGCAAGTGCTCTCGTTCTTTCCGATGCGGTAAATTGGTCCGTTCTTGAATTATCTACAACCTTATGACACCCGTGCTGCATTAGCTTAATTACATTTTCCTCTGAACGGGTTGTTACGCCGCGAGGAGAAGAAGGTGTCGAAAATACGTGTCGGCCACCGAGATTTTCTTTATATTTTTATTTTTATTTTTTTAATGGAGATTGTGGAAGGTTGAATCTTGGTTTGCTGTAAAATGTTTTGAGGAGAGAGGTCAGATAACGATGCGGTGGGTCTATTGACATGATTCTCAAACCCGGTGGGAACTTCATCGTTGCACAAATCAGGTGGAAATAAAGTTGTCAAACCTTTAGGTTAGATAAGGTTAGGCTCGCTTCACCTCAAATGCTCTTTTTCTGCAGCCCCCGTGCTACTGTAAGAACCTGAACGTATTACTTGTATGCTGAACACTGAATTTGTGGTAAAGCAACTGATCATATCAGTTCAACCTAGATCTTGTCTTGCTCTAAATCATCAATTCCTTTAGGTCACATTTGTTTGCACTCTGATGTCAGCTGTTCCAACCTGGTGAAGCATCCCAAGTTTCAGAAAAGCTGCCGTTCACAAACACAGCAGAGACAGCTAAACACTGTCCTGGGGAGACCGCTTGTGTCACTGTTACACTGTCCTGTCGTGGGGAGACCGCTTGTGTCACTGTTACACTGTCCTGTCCTGGAGAGACCGCTTGTGTCACTGTTACACTGTCCTGTCCTGGGGAGACCGCTTGTGTCACTGCTGGGTTACACTGTCCTGTCCTGGGGAGACCGCTTGTGTCACTGCTGGGTTACACAGGGGAGAGCACTTGTGTCACTGCTGGGTTGCACCGTCCTGGGGAGACCGCTTGTGTCACTGGTTTTAGCACCAAGAGGCATGAACAAAGCCATGCCCCACTCTGACCCTGGTCTCATTACGGGAAAAGTGATGACAATTTGTTAGAGCAGCTACAGCATGATCGACTCCTCCAAGAGATGGGGAATCAAGTTCCTTGCCAATACACTAAAAAAATATTTAAAAAATCAAGAACTGTGGCCAGGGAAACGATTACTCACAGGATCATTAACTGTATTATTCTACACACACGAATATTGGAATATTGAACCTCACAAATACGCATTTTCATCATGGAAAAATAATCAGCAATTGATCCAACTGGAGCTCATATATACTCAGCCAAACAGGCGAAAGTCAAGCCACTTTGTATTTTCATTGCTCGTTTCGTTTCAAATAAAAGGCTTCTGCACTCTTCACATGCACAAGGCTCTGATCATTTACTGATATTGATGTTCGCGTGGAAAACAGGTCTGAGCAAAATGTACACCAATACAACCAGTGAATGCTAGATTGATTCCTCCCCCCTCATTGTTCATCAGCGTTTTCAAACACCACCCCTCCGCTGCTCCCTTTAAATTGTTTTCTGTCCCTTTAAAGACAGAATAACACAAAAAAAGAACATACAATCTATCTGAAGGGGACCTAATTGTGTCCAATGTCATATCTGGCCGTAAGAGGAGAGTACTAACTTCCTTTTATCAGTTTGCAGGCCGGCAGGCTTACATTTACATTTAGGGCAGAAGCCTTTATCCAAAGTGACATACAATAAGTACATTTGTCAGAAGGAAATGGAACAACAATATCTTCCTGTTGGCCTAGAAAGTTTTCAATAGAGCTAGTCTCAAACGAGACAAACAGAGAAGCTGTTGAACACTTGTCGATGCAAGGTTGCCTTAATAAAAAAAAATATATTAAAAAAAAAATAAAAAAATAAATATATATACACACATACAAGTGCCAAGACATACTGTATAACATTCAAGTGCATTTTTTTTGCACTTGAGATCAAGGTCACCATAGATACTATGGTTACCCTTCTGTCTTGGTGAGGCTGGAATCACAGAGTTTGCCTCTCTAAAAGGTTAGAAGTCTTGGATGCTGCACACCACCTGTGTTGTCCCACAGGGCACTGTCCTTGGTCCCCTTCTGTATACCCTCCACAAGCTTCCATTCATTTGTATTGTGACAACAACTAGCGGCAGTTGAACTAGCATGACCTCACCTTACAGGAGCAGTAAAACTCACCAACTGCAGCAGAAGTAAAGAAGTAAACAAAAATATATTTAAACTCATGAGGTTCAGACCCACACTACTGTGATCTATTGCATTTGATAGCTAGGACATCCCCAGGTCTACCTGAGCCACACATATGGGTGTAAGGATTAAACCCTTCCCTTACTTTTAACTGTTAGATGAATTGAAACACGTTTGTCTGTCTAGTACCACAGGCATACAAACATCTCCATCTGCTCCACCTGCTGCAATGCACTCTAGATCAGAATTCAAAACCAAAAGCTCTTGTAAATTCAGAACTGTGCTTGCTGTATTCTCGAGAGAGAGAGAGAGAGAGAAGTAATAACCCAACATACCCCACCTGGAAACCTCTCTTCCAACGAATCGAGCATGCTCCAACCATGCTCTGCACAACGAGGTTACACAGTTTGCATAGCTGCACCATGTCTTTGAAATGCTCTCCCTGATCGCTGGAAACCACCACATGATCCATGGTTTTCAAAAAGTGGGTGAAAATAATTGTTTATTTTTTTATTTTTTTTTATTTAAAGTATTACAACTTTTTTTTTTGTGGATGTCTATTTTTATTCCATTCATTTCTGCAGCACATATATGCCAAATTCAAATAAACTTAAAATAAAAAAGTTTCTGAAAGCTCTTTTAACCCTCCTATTGTGTTCTGTTGGAGTTTCTAAAAACCCTTTGCTCCGGCTAGCTTAAGAATTCAAAACAAAGACTGCTTCTGACTATTCAGAAAGCGATTTAATACAAAATGGTATAACAATTAACTAATGCAAATACAGATCAGCTGACCGCTCCTTCCACGTCCTGGCTGTCTGCCAATGTCACGGAGAAGAGAGAGAGTAAGGCAGCATGCCTACAGTTTTATCATCTTCGCCTCCCGGTGTCAAAGTTCATAAGGAAGTCGTCATTCGAAGTTCCTTCTCCGGTGACGTCATCACCTCGTGATCCGAAAGTACTCTTCATTCTTCTTTACACAATTTATTATTTCAAAATAAACACAACATTAACACTACTTCCCTGTCCACTACGTTTCATAATTAAACAAAACCTTCTTCATTCATGATTTAGACTTTAGAATCACTTCGTCTCCCGCTACGTCCGGATGTGACGTAGCTCCACCATTCTTTTTCTAAACAATTATTCCGAACTGTTCTCTTCTCATGTAATACATAGTATTAATATCATTGCTTCGACTAACACATATTTCGTAATTATTAATAAAACGAACTTCTCTAATATTCAGTTTATACTCTCAAATTATTTCGCCTCTTTCCTGCCCGAGACCCGGATGTGACGTAATACACAAACAAACGTTTTCTAATACGATCACCTTAAACACACACAAACATAATCGAGCATATTGATTTCAGTTCTTTAGCAGCTTATTAATAATAAAAATATAAAAATATAAATTTAACCGTCATATTATTAAACTGTAAAAAACAATGTATTTTACCTAGCTTATAAAAACACAAAATTCTAACAGTTCTAAAAGGGTTTACGTGTTTGACTTCATTAACAGGCAGTGAAAAAAACAAAACACTAATTATCATCCAGTAAAATGTTTTATCTGCTAAGCAACTTATTATTCATCCATAACCACAATATATATTAGATTAGATTAGATTCAACTTTATTGTGGCAAATGGTGCTGGTCTTGGTGTCATTGTTGTTAGGGCAGCACTGGCATCTCCTCCTCTTGTTTCCAGTAGACAAAGCTGGATGCATAGGTACAGTTGCATCCCTGGCTTGAAGCTACATCACCACGCTGGCAGAGGCAGGGGTTCAGGGTAGACATCGCCATTGTTGGGGGCTCACCACAGCTCTTCCTACCTCCTCCAGAAAGAGTCTCCTGTTGTATGGCTTTGCAGAGTTCCACCCAGGATCCATGTCAGTCCACCCTACAAATGCATTGTAAGCCAAAACATCCAAGATGTTGTAAAAGATGACCAACGGCCACCTTGCTGTCATCCGTTTGCACGTGTAGGTGCCAGCGACCTCGTCCCAGCTGTCAACTCCTCCTTTGTTTGGTATTGTAATCCAGGATTACTTCTGTCTTTTTGTCTTCCCTGCTGTTCCCAGCTGCCGTCCCGTGGACTGTGCTCATCAGCATCACATGCTTGTTCCTCTATTGGGACTGTACGACACAACTGTGGTGTCTTCAGTGAAGGCAAACTTCGAGGAGAGAGCAGCCCTGTCCTTTGTCCCAGGAAGTGCAGGACACAGCTCAGGTTTATTCTTCCTGACTGTCCACCACCATGGTCAGCTTCTTTAGTGTTAGGGTTAAACAGCTCAGCGTTATTCTTCCTGACTGTCTCCACCATGGTCAGCTTCGCAGCAGCTCTCGGCCGAGGGCATGAGAAGTGAAAACATTGCTGCACGTGATGTCGTGCCCCTGAAGACCGTCTGTCATTCCCAGCATCACGCGCATGCCCGAATACTTCTGGCACAGCTCCAGCAGGTTCACATGTACGTATATATATTTGCATATTCCACACATAGCAGTTCCTTGCATCACAAGCTGCCCAGATTTTTGATGCCATATTTTCCAGTCTTACTGGGAATGTATCGACTAAATGGACAGCGACCTCTGAATGGGACCAGCCGTTTATCTACCGTGACCGCGGGCCCTGGATTGTAGATCAGTGGCAAGCGTTCCACCCAAACATCTCTCATGGCTACAAGTTGATCCTACTCACGACGAACCAATCTTGTCTCACGTTTGTCAAATCGAATAACAAAAAAAAAAGTGAAAGGTAGCACGGAAAATAGCCCGGCCTGTTTCAGCATCCCATAAACTAGAAGTGGCCTCATTGTCGGATTTGACAATAACAACGACAGTAAAGGAATCTATATTTGTATACCCCAGCAGGTGTCAGCAGCCCCGTGTAAGCATGGAGATGGCATGTGTCAATCTCTCTCCAACTACTCCCACAAGACTCCTCTCCCCTCCATGTTGGTTATGTCAATAATGATCGTTTCTATAGGCTGCGGTGTAAAAAGCTCAAAGGCAGATTGTCTCTGACGTGTGAGGCCGCATACCTTACGGGACCTGGGGGCCATTTTGATTATGTTTTGTGATTGTTCTCTACGCTGCCTTTCATGGGGTCAAAGGGTATTTCATTTGGTGGTATTCTCTTTCTTTGAGCTCCTGAATCATTAGGGTCCTCTACCTCATCAGAGCTCTCTTCAGCCTGGATCACATTCAACACTGTCCTTCCTCCTCTGCTTAAGATGCACTACCTCCTCCTCCTCATCATCATCATCATCATCAAATATATCATCAAGAGCTTTTTCAGTTGTGGATGTTTTGCTCATGTTGACAACTGCACATCTGCTTCAGGATGAGATGTGGGTGAGGCCTCAAACTGGTCTTATACTGCTTTCTGTAACCACTATGAATAACCTCAAACTGGTCTTATACTGCTTTCTGTAACCACTATGAATAACCTTAAACTGGTCTTATACTGCTTTCTGTAACCACTATGAATAACCTCAAACTGGTCTTATACTGCTTTCTGTAACCACTATAACCTCAAACAGGTCTTATAGTGGTTTATATAACCTCTATAACCACTGTAACCAGTGCCATTGTTCTGCATGCCTCTCTACATTGAATCCAAGTCGATACACTTTCTTGGCATGTGTTAGAGCGTGTAAGTTTATCAAGATAAGACAGTCTACTTCTTTATAATCAAAGGATGGTTTATTTACAAAAAATGAATAATTATAGATTTCCCAGCTGGGTCTATGGGGAAGACCTCTGTCTTCCCCCTTAGCTATCTCCCTGCATCCGCCCCGTTCTTTCCCCCTCACCCCCGTTACATAGGAAACCACAATCTAAAAACCCACGGAGATGCTGCACATGCGCACAACACCCCCCTTTTCTTCTCCTGTTCCATCAGCTGATAAATAAATCATTAGCGTCCCCACTGGTTAAACACTATTACTACACGGTATAACATTAACAGCTTTCAGTGTAAATCTTTCCATTTCCTTTCCCATTCATTAATATGTATATATGTATATATATATATATATATATAATATAATAATATTACTTATAGAAAAAGTATAATATCTCACACATGGAGCATCATTTACATAACACAACATTATTTCACAATATTATTATACTATTATCATATGATTGTATTGCTATTATTTTTGTTTTGTTGTTATTTGTGTTATTCATAATGGTTTGCCATGTATTTCTCTGCGTAAACAACCCATAATTACTACCGGGTCAAAGTTGACCAATAAGATGTAACACATACTGTACCACAGCAATTCATTTTTATTTTGTTTTTTAAAGATCAAAATGTGTTTTATAGTATTCAGTCGGCCATTGTTGAGGACGTAATGAAGCCTTGTTTTGATCAGAAAACATTAACGGTATGCTTCACACATCTAAACTTGAAAACGGGTCAAATGTGACCCGTTAAACCAAGACATGGAAGAGCAGTAAACCTGATCTAATCAAAGTGCTTTTTATCATCTGTATTTTCCAATGGCTTATAAACCCTAGCTCTGTTTACCTCTAACCTAATGACAAAGCTAATTATATTCGGCCCTGCGTTCCATTGCGTGTCAGGCTGCAACAAGAGCACAGTAATAAGCCTTCAGACTAAGTAAATGCCCACTGTGGAGGGCACAAATCTTATTTGGCCGGCGCCAAAGCGCACAAAGAAAGCTGAGTCTGCAGAGGTGCTGCTTACTCTAGCCGGAGAGATTTATTAACATATTTCATTAAACGTATCGAGCTGCCGGGAAGCACTGGCTTAAACATTGTAGATGCAGGAGTTCTCATGAGGGAATTTCAGGTAGAATTTGATTTAAAATTATCATCAGGAAAATGTGTCTACACCCAAATTATGTCATTATGTATGTCATTAAAAAAAAGAAAGGGAAAGAAAGTCCATCAGCTATAATGATTTTATGGCAACATTTCTTTGCTTTTTTTGTTGTTGTTTATTTATTTTTATTTTTGTTTACCAAATCGAGTTTGTGTTACCGAGTTTGTGTATACATGCTGTACCTATGTGTGACAACATGTGTGTCAGTATGTGTGTACAGCTAAACTCTGAATTTCATACCTTATTACAAACAAGACTAGGCACGCCTAGCTAAGCTGGGCATGTTTTAACAATGGGTCAGTGAGTGAGTGAGTGAGTGAGTGGTGAGTGTGTGAGTGAGTGAGTGTGTGTGTGAGTGAGTGTGTGTGTGTGTGTGTGTTAGGACCAGGTCAGAGGGTGGACCCAAAAGCAGAAGACAAGAGAGACTGTACTTGTGGTTGAATATGTCACAGACACAACAGATTTATTTACGGTACAATGGGGCTAGGCAGAGGCTTGGTCGAGACAGGCAATGGGTCATTCACAGAGGCAGATACTCAGACAGGCAGGGTTGATCCGGGGACAAGATAGTCAGACAGGCAGTAGTCAAGGCGGAGGCAGATACTCAGACAGGCAGGGTTGATCCAGGGACGAGATTGTCAGACAGGCAGTGGTCAAGGCGATGGCAGGTTTCCTGGGATTAGAGGGAGACAATTAGTTGAGCGTTTGCATAACAATCAATGCACATAGCTTGCAATAGTAGACAAAGTCAGAGTCGAGGAGTACTTAACAGTTGTCAACGATCTAGCGCCGAGCGACGAGTCGACCGGCTTCTTGTACGGGAGGTAATTGGCAGATCGCTCACAGGTGTGTCCATCGCCAATCCAGGTCTGACGAGAGGCAGGTGTGTAGTGGGAACGCGCCTCGCTCGTGTCCGCTGCCGATGTACGAGGAGTTCCCTCTGTGTGCTCTTAGACGGACCGGGGGTGGAGTCAGAGCGTGTGTCATGCACGTCTGGGGCAGATGCGCGTTTCGAGGAGGCAGGCAGGCGAGTGGGTTGACGAGGCATGACAGGACCCCCCCCCTACGGGCGCCACTCGGCGTCCGACCAGGCTGACCCGGATGGGCACGATGGAAGTCTCGGATGAGAGAAGGGTCCAGGATGAGGGACCGAGAGATCCACCCTCTCCTCTGGGCCGTAACCCTCCCAGTCAACCAGGTATTGTGACCCACGACCCCGTCGTCGGACCGCCACCAAGCGTCGGACTGTCCAGGCAGGATGATCATCAATGATGCGCACCGGGGGCGGAGCATCGTCAGGAGGACACAGGGGACTGGTAGCTACAGGCTTGATCCGGGAGACATGAAACACAGGATGGATCCTCATAGCCGGAGGCAACCGGAGTCTGACCGCCATGGGATTGACCACACCCTCAATACGTAGGGCCCAATGAAGCGAGGAGCCAACTTTCGGGAATCCGTCCGCAGGGGATGTCCTTGGAGGAGAGCCAGACCTCTTGGCCGGGTTCGTAGGCAGGAGCCGGCCTCCTGCGCCGGTCGGCATACCGCTGGCTCCTGAGGGAGGAACGGAGCAAAGCAGAGCGGGCGGTCCTCCAAACCCGTCGACAGCGGTCGATGTGGGTCTGTACAGAGGGGACGGCCAACTCCTCCTCTTGCTCAGGGAACTGGGGCGGCTGGTAGCCTAAGGAGCACTCGAAGGGAGACAGGCCGAGGAGGCATTGGGAGGTTGTTATGGGCATACTCGACCCAGGGAAGGTGGCTGCTCCAGGACGCAGGATTCCGACCGGTGACACAACGCAGGGTGGTACCCAGGTATTGGTTGGCCCGTTCCGCTTGCCCATTGGTCTCGGGATGGAAACCCGAGGACAGGCTGACTGTGGACCCAATAGCTCGGCAGAACTCCCTCCAGACCTGGGACGTGAATTGGGGTCCCCTGTCAGATACAATGTCCCGGGGGATGCCATGGAGCCGAACCACATGTTCCACCAGTAAGACTGCGGTCTCAGAAGCAGAGGGGAGTTTAGGCAGGGGAACAAAGTGTGCTGCCTTAGAGAACCGGTCGATGATGGTCAGGACTACTGTGTTCCCCTGGGATAGCGGCAGTCCAGTCACAAAGTCCAGACCAATGTGACTCCACGGTCGACCAGGAACAGGCAGGGGACGCAGAAAGCCTGAAGGGGGCTGATGGGAGGACTTGCTCCGAGCACACACCGTGCAGGCCCGGACGTATTCAGTGGTGTCGGCTACCATGGTGGGCCACCAGAACCGGCGTCTGAGAAGGGTGAGAGTGCGGCTGGCTCCAGGATGACAGGCAAACTGGGAGGTATGGGCCCACTGGAGGACCTGGGCACGAACCTGGTCGGGCACAAAGAGGCGGTTTGCTGGACCGCCACCAGGGACTGGCTGATTCTGCTGGGCCTCCCTTACGATACCCTCAACTCCCAAGTGAGTGCGCCTACCACGCAAGAGGGAGAAGGATGAGCTCTGGCTCTGACTCCTGCTCGGGGGGTGAAAACTGGCGGGAGAGCGCATCAGGCTTCACATTGCGGGACCCAGGGCGGTAGGTCAAGATGAAGTTGAAGCGGCCAAAGAACAAGGCCCACCTGGCCTGCCTGGAGTTCAGTCTCTTGGCATCTCGGATGTACACCAGGTTCTTGTGGTCGGTCCACACATGACCGGCTGCTCTGTACCTTCCAGCCAGTGCCTCCACTCCTTGAAGGCACTTGGACAGCCAAGAGCTCCTTGTTCCCCACATCATAGTTTCTCTCAGCTGGGTCCAACCGGCGTGAGAAGAAGGCGCAAGGGTGGAGCTTCTCATCCATCAAGGACCTCTGAGACAGGACTGCCCCAATTCCCGTGTCGGATGCATCCACTTCCATGACAAACTGGCGTGAGGGGTCAGGTTGGGTGAGGATCGGTGCAGAGGTGAACTTGGCTTTAGCTCCCTAAAGGCCGTGTCTGCTGTGGGGTTCCAGGCGAAGGGGAGGGACGTGGAGGTGAGTGCGGTCAGAGGGGCTGCCACCCGGCTGTAATTCGGATAAACCTCCTGTAAAAGTTGGCAAAACCCAGGAACCTCTGGAGCTCCTTGCGAGTCGAGGGGACCGACCACTCAACCACTGACTTTATCTTGTCCATGGTAGGTCTCACCCTTCCGGCCTCTATGGTGAACCCCAGGAACTGGACTGACGGGACGTGGAATCCACATTTCTCTGCCTTAACAAAAAGCCTGTTCTCCATAAGCCTCTGAAGGACCTGTCTGACATGACCGATATGCTCCTCCAAGGTACGAGAGTAGATAGAATATCGTCCAGGTAGACGAACACTGTGTGGTTCAGGAAGTCCCGGAGAACATCGTTTATCAAGGCTTGAAACGTAGCAGGGGCGTTGGTAAGGCCGAAAGGCATGACCAGGTACTCAAAGTGGCCAAGGGGGGTGTTGAACGCTGTCTTCCACTCATCCCCCTCCCTGATGCGTACAAGGTGGTAAGCCCACCTGAGGTCAAGCTTCGTGAACACAGTGGCCCCCTGGAGAGGCTCGAAGGCAGAAGCAAGGAGAGGCAGAGGATAACGGTTCTTAACAGTAATGTTGTTGAGCCGTCGATAATCAATGCAGGGACGCAGATCCCCCTCTTTCTTGGTCACAAAGAAGAACCCCGCCCCAATTGGCGAACTTGAGCGCCTGATGAGACCAGTGTTGAGGGATCATTGATGTAGGTCTCCATGGCCTCCCTCTCAGGACGAGACAGGTTGTAGAGACGGGCTCCAGGCAGAGGAGCACCAGGGAGGAGATCTATGGCACAATCATAGGGGCGGTGAGGAGGCAAGGAGAGGGCCCTCTGTTTGTTGAATGCCTCTCCAAGGTCGTGGTAGACAGCAGGGACTAGGGACAGGTCAGGTGGCTCAGGGGGAGCAATGACGCCCTCTGTTGGTGGAGTAGCAGACTGCAGACAGGTGCTATGGCAACGAGGACTCCAGCCAATTACCTGTTGGTCTCCCAGTCGACATGGGGGTTGTGCAGACGGAGCCAAGGCTGCCTAGGACGAGAGGGCTCTGGGGGGAAGTAATGACCAGCAGGGAGATGGTCTCGCGGTGGTTACCAGACAGAAGGATATCCAGGGGCTCGGTAACATGGGTGACATTGGCTAATAACCCCCCACTGAGGTCATGGACGGCAAGGGGTGTGTCCCGGGGAACGATAGGAATGCCCGCCCCCTTTACAAGGTCAGAGTCAATGAAGCTGTCGTCCGCACCCGAGTCAACCAGGGCTGGGACATGAATAGGCCGGTTGTTCAGAGTGATTA
>OMPB01006853.1:3070-15907 GCA_900312615.1 Stylephorus chordatus | reverse complement strand
TTTTTTTTGCCATCATCCACCATAGAATTCATAACCAGCTGTAATATGCATAAGGAGAAAAACAGGTAGGGGAGAATACCATGCCACCATATTGGTTTTTTTTCCACATCCTTAACTATCTACCCCTTTACTCTCCACGTAGGAATTTAAACATTTTTTATTATACATCTTCTTTTTTTTTTTACATATTGGGAGGTATTCAAAATGAATCCGTGTCGAAGTGAAGCGTGTGGATTTCTGTAGGTGTTTCTTGCGTTCTCACCAGCAGTGAGGAGTCGGTAGATGTGCACCGTCTTCTTCTGTCCATCCCTCCAAACTCGAGCCATGGCCTGAACACAAGACGGAGTATTAAGGGTAACGTTTGAATAAACACGCTGCCATCTGCTGGACAACACGAACCATGAAGCTTGCTAAAGCCCCATATTAGTCAAATGAATACCGCTGTATCAAACACGTCATGCTATTTCTGGGGTCGGAAATTTGTAATATACTTTGATTTAATAAGCCCAAACCATAAACTGATAAAGGTTTCTGCCGTTATTCATCAATGATCACCCAATCAAATGCAACATGTCTGATATTTTGCATTTGATTGTATGAGTTTATTTCTGCTGAGTGAACAATTTTTTATTTGCTTCTGTTATAAGAAAACAACGATTTATCTACATTTCTGGATTTCCCCCCCCCCCATGTGAACAGATGTGAAGACAATCCCAGTCTCTAAATAAATAGTAATCAGTGGAAAATATGCCTACTTAAAATATTTGACCTAAAAACTTTTACATATATTATTAAGGAACGCATGACTCGCATACAAACACAGATGTCAATTAAAGCAGATTTAAATAATGTAACAAGCACACGCAGCGTATGTGGATGTGTTCATATTAGTTAGTTACTGACATAAATGAATGGTCCTACTTGAATACAGAGCTTGACACTGTCCTTTTTTTTTTTCTCTCTGTACATGATCGCCTCACCTGAATGTCATTAGCAGGGTTCCAATCAATGTCATAAAGCACAAGATGGGAAGCACCCACTAGATTAAGCCCCACCCCTCCAGCTTTGGAACTCAGCAGAAACAGGAAGTTGTTTGAGTATGGACTGTTGAAATTGTCAACCAGTCGCTGCCTCTGCATGGTCGGGGTGTGTCCATCAAGTCGGCAGAAGGTGTAGCCCAGGTGGACACACAGGTCTTGGAGAAGGTCTAACGTCTGGGTGTAATTGGAAACCACCACAACCCTGAATGGACACACATTCAAGTCTCTATAATCCCAAAGAAATGGTCCTAATCAGACGTTTGCACATAAACACACACACACACACAGACCTGTCTGAAGGGCTGAGGTGTCTGATGGCTGTCAAAAGGTCTGAAAGAACCAGCAACTTTCCAGAGTCTGCAGTACTGAATCCACTTGAGCCGTAGGACTCTGGGAACAGACTAGCCAGGCCCTCGTATAAGGAGTTCTCCACTGAACCATGGTCTGTCTTCTCCTAAATGAACAGACACAATTAGGACCTGGCTATTAACCAAACACAATCTTATCAATGGGATTACAAAAGATAAGGACATAAAATCGTGAAACATGATCTAGAATCTTGAAACACAAGTGCACCGTGACAAAATCTGGGCAACAAAAAAAAAATAATAAAACTCATGAAATGACTTCATCAGTTCAATTTATTTTGGATATCGTAATATTGTGACCTTCAACATGCATGTTACCGCCTTATACTTCAAGCACTGCCTAGTAATATATATTAAGATATGTCAGGCAGGCAATATCTAACCTTGACAGTGGCGTGGAGCAGGCCAGGGTGGTTGCACAGCTTCTTCAGGGCGGTGATGCAGGCCAGGTGTGTGTGAGTTTGGCCGGAGGCCTGAAGACAGGTCCTAAAGACCCTGTGGGAGAGCAGCTGCTTGTACAGCTCAGTCTGCAAGGGGGAGGGGCCGCAGAACACCGTCCAATCGTGACGCGGGGGCAGATAGCGGTTAATGACCTCCTGGGTCCGCCTCAGGATGAACATGCCTGTGAGGCGGGAGAGCTCCACAGCCCTCTCCTCCCCTAAAGCCCTCTCCTCCTTTGTTGAGAGGAGACGGAACGGAGAGGGTGTTGAGCGATAGGCTAAGCAGTGTATACTGTATGTACACAAGCAATCAAAGGAATGAATGTGGAGAGAGAGAGAGAGAGAGTAACCAGATGTAAGATGTAAGTGAGAGAGAAGTTGACGAAACAACAACTGGAACTATTCTTTTCCTGTAAATTGTTTTAATATAGGACCTGCATACATGCAAGATGTGATGAGGTCTGCAAAAGGCCAAGGACTTTGCTTTATTTCTTGCAGCATATTATCTTTTACTTTACTTTACTTTTAGGGCATTTGGCAGACGCTTTTGTCCCTAGACCCTAGACGCTATTATCCCTAGGACCTAGATTAACACCAGATCCATACTAGGGATGTGCAAAACTCCCATTTTTCATGGTCGAATAATCAGTGGGTGGTATGATCGATTATTCGAATAATTGATATTTGAAAAAATATATTTGAAAAAAATTTAAAAACACATTTTTTAAATAGTTTTTATTTGCCGACGCGGCCACTTCCGTTGGTGCGGATATTGCTTCCGCATTACTTCCGCTCCAAAAAAAGACTATTTGAATGAAAAATAATCGATTTTGACTGTTATGATCGATTATTCGAATATTCGATTATTCTAACTCATCCCTAATCAATACCTGGTTGCACCTTGACCAAAAGCACAAGATTTGGGGCAAAGTTAATTTGGTGCAAAGAGAGAGAGAGAGAGAGAGAGAGGCAGAGACCATTACCTCCGTGGAGGAGGGCTGTCGCGAGCTCAGGATGGGCTCCTCATACACCTTCCTGTAGGCAGTGGCCGAACCCAGAATCCCTGGGTTGACGAACTCTATGATGGCGTGGAATTCCTGCAGGTCGTTCTGTACTGGAGTGCCTAAACAACAGCAATACAATTACAAACCCCATGACAAAGAATCCAGGGCTGTTGTTATCGTGCATTCATAGCAGATGACGATTCCAAAAGGAAACTTTACTTTCATTCCATTCATTTCCCTCAAGATGCTCATCCTCAATTCATTGTTACTTCGAGCCAGTTAGAGTTAGACTCTCAAGAGTGACATTTGTCTACTGAAGCAGAATCTTAACCACTGTTAGATGAATGCCTGTATGTTTCCATTGATGTGCCAGTGCTGCTGTGGGGACACAGCTCTGGGACACGCGTGTAAAAAGGTTACGATAATGAATGACCTGTCAGAATGACCCTGCGTCTACAGCTGAGCCCGCTGAGTGCCGAGGACGTCTTGATGCTGCTGTTCTTAAGTCTGTGGCCCTCGTCACAAATTACAAGTCCAAACTCCATCTTCTGGACCTATGGAAACACGCGTTATACTCGTTTAATTAACACAACACAACGCTAACAAGACGGAACACTCCTAAAATGTACTTGTTTGCTTGGGTTTGTCATACCTGCTCTAGAGAGCGCAGCAGCATCTCATAACTGATCACCAGGACACTGTGGAGAGGTGAGGCCACAAACTGCTCTATCCTGTGGTCCTACGCACATGCACGCGCACGCACATGCACGCACGCACACGCACGAACACACACACACACACGCACGCACGCACGCATGCACGAACACACACACACGAACACACATCACACGCATCATTAAGAAAAGGATTCAGAATAATTTATATAGACAAGGTGAATGTTACAAGACCGGGCCCTTTCTTGCCGTTTCTATATGATGAACGAGATCTGTAAACACTTCAAGCCAAGAGTTTGGTGCGCACTAGCTGAAGGGGAGCTACCTACCACTGATGCCACCCTGCAAATCCATCCATGAGCCCAAAAAAAAATCTCTTCTCCTCACCTGGTCTACAGTGAAGACGCTGATCCTCTCACGGCCAAGCCATTTGTTAAACTCCGCCCCCCAGTTCTGCACCAGGCTACCGGGGGTGACCACGAGTACTCTCTTCGCAACGGGTCTCCCGCCGTAGGGCCCTTGCCTCAGCAACGTCCAGGCCAGCGCCACGCTCTGCAGAGTCTTCCCCAGACCCATCTCATCAGCCAGGATGGCCCCGTGGCGGGACACGGCCCTGGGACAAACATGACACTCACAGGTGAACCTGGACCGACGGGAATACAGGTGAAAGTGGTTTTCTGCGTACGATCCTGACCTTAACCTCCAACTTTTTTTAATTTTTTTAAAGCAACTGCAGCTGATATTCATTCACCTTTCCAACTGCCACATCACTAACAGGGTTCTCTCCTGGGTTAAAACAATGTAGCAGTGCCCTTACCTCATTCCCATCACACACTCATAGAGGAAAACAACGCCTTCTCTTTGGTGGGGTCGGAGGTGAGAGGTCAGGTAGGGGTCAATCACTACATCTACCACAGGAAGCCCTGTCTTGTTGCAGGCCCACTGGTGATTGGTGGAGGGACGTGGCATTACCAGGGCACCTGAGGGCACACAATGGCCGTGTGTTACATGTTAGGATTCATCGAATGTTTTTTTTTTTAGTCACTTCAACCATATGTCTTATAACGCGTGACCATTTCTGCTCCACATTTACCCACAGAAACACACGACAACCAAAAACTGCCGTCTGAGGCTGCACAACAGAACAACACTAGCTCGCCGTTAAGCAAGCGCCTTGCTCAAGGACCGCATCTGCTGGTCTCTGAGCAAGGCGACTATCAAGAGGTTGACGGCATGTGATGTCCTCGTCTCTCGGATACAGTAGCTACCTGCAGCAAGGGGGTCATGGCGAGGTCTGCAGGACTGCTCCTCCGAAGGTTGGACGCCTGCATTTTCTGCTCTGCCCGACTGCATGGGGCTACAGAAAGGTTTGGACGACAAGCTACGAGAGGATGAAAGGCCAGCCTTCGGACCTGCCTCTACCTTTTCCACGTGGGCATCTTGAAAACAACGCCCCCGGGCAAAGTCCTCAGCAGATATCACCCCCATCACCTCCACCTCCTTTCCACCGACCATGAGAGTCTCTCCCTCACACAGCGATGCAAGCTCTGACACTTTGTAGCCACTTCCTGCACACAAATCCAATACAATGCTTTTCATTGTTTCATTCAAGCTTAATTGTCTTTCTATTGCAAATATATCTGTTGAAAATATAATAAATTAATTTACTCTGCCGTTTTGTCCATCGTTCAAAAGTTAAATGCAATAATAATAGGAAATTTTTCAACAAAGGGAGAATTATCTATTTTGCTGTTTTCTAGTTTGAATTCAACTCCAAATGCATGAAGACGTGTGTGTGTGTCATACCTTTGCCAATGTCTTTTCCCTCCATGTCTTTGAGAGTGGCAGTTCGCCCTCTAGTCACAAGCACAGCATCCCCCTCCCAGCGCTTGTGTTTCTTCTTGCTGGCTTTGCACCACATCACACTGAAGTAAGCCACCCCAGCCTGGCTATGGCTACAGTCTGAGGCCCCTCCCGCGGGATCTGTGGCTGGTCCCCGCGTTCCAGCTGGACTCTGAGGGGGGGAGCCGTGAGGTAGCTGGGGAGAACCTCTTGGCCCTGGAAGAAGGGGACAAAACTACAGTGGCTGAACTGGTTAAGATCTTTACCTTTACTCACTTAAGCCACCAGCAGAGGGCACTGTGCTACTATTTTACGGCATAATAGCGGTCTTATCATTTATTTTAGGAATTTTCTGAGTTAATTCTTTGTCATTTTACACCGTCAGAAAATACTTCAGGGTACACTCTATGGGAGCAAGTTCAGTGATATGAATATACATATATATGAATTTGAAATAATAATGTTATACCTCAAAACTGAAGATATGAGATGGCAGGTATGGCCATTGTGTAATAACCACAAAACCAAGGAAATTTACTTGAACTTTTTTATTAAGAAATACAATTTAAAAACGTGAAAATAGGTAACATTAGCACTCTTGAACTAGGTTTACCACAGCAATAACATTTAAACAATGTCATACATGTTGGGGGGAAAAAACAATAATTTCATTACACTAAAACATGTTCTCCCTTCTTGAAATCCTACAGCTACAGAATCCTAGGCCTTGAAAATGAGCACAAAGGGCTCTCACATTCTGTCCCAACAAGTATCTTGTAACGGTCAAGTATCACAGTTAAAAGCCAAATTTGTTCCTATATGGCTGCCTGCTGCGGAGCTGAAAGAAGTTATTGACTCCAGTTAGAATGACTTCATCTTCCACCTAAATTAAGAAATTTGATTTGACTGTGTCAAAGGCTTCCTCTGAGATTTTGTGTACCTTCCCCTCTTTTGCCTTGGGAATTAATAGGCTCCTTGTCTGCTTAACCTGTGTGGTATAAACTCATTTGGATAGTTGCAAGTCTTCCATTTTGCCAACAATTCCAAAACCATATGTTTATCAATGCACCAAATATACATTCTGGAATATGAAAAAGGTACCACCATCATTTACTACTTATAGTGGTTATTCCTTTAAATTGGTGTAAGTTCTTAACATATTTTGTTTTTATGTTCTGCCATTTTCTGCAATACTCATCAGACTACACATAAGAGGCTCACTTGCTCCAGGTAAAAAGGATCTTCAGGCCAAAAACTAAATGCATGGGTTCCAGTGACTCTCCATTTGCAGAGCTGTCATCAGAAGTCTGTGTGATCATGTGTGCTATAGAGGAAGAGGCAGCCCATGCCTGAGTCTGGCTGCTTTTAACTTCTCTACTTTGATCTTGGCACGCAGAAGCTCCTCCTCTAGTTCCTGTTTCCTCTTCAGCCCCTCCCTCTTCTCCTCCATGTAGACGGCAACCTTCCTGTGGTTAGCCAGAACTAGCTCATGCTCCTCTTTTGCAAGGTGGAAGGGGCGGAGCCTGTCCTGTTCGTGGTTAGGGTAGATGTCGTGGGGGTAGAGGTCGTGGTGCGGGTCGACCAGCGGCGAGCTGGAGAGAGGGATGTTGACGGAGGAAGTGACGGGGGACATGGAAGCCTCGTAGACGCTGACCAAGTCCTGCTCGTCCACGTGCTCCTGAACCCCCTCTGGTGCCAAGTATGTGGACGGAATGGGGAGCTCGGCGGGTGGTTTGACGTCGTCCTCTGGGCCCAGCTGGATAACTTTGTGAGGGACGACAGGGAGGGCTGGGTAATCCTGCAGGCCTGGCAGAGAGGAGCTGCTGCCTGGATGCTCGCTGGGAGAGTTGTGCTTGTTGTATATTAACCTACAGATATAGCAGAGGCAACAGAAAGCAGGGTTAAGTAACTGTCAATGCCTGTATACTTAGTACACACTTAATAACAATGGACATTTCAAAAAAAAATCTTCAAATGTTTACAGAAATCACAATCTGAGTAACAGTTAATTTTAACTAAATTGTTGAATGGAAAAATGTCAAATAATATCCACACGTTGTCCAGAATACGTTATTTTCTAGGTAAGAGTATACTGTATGTTCTCTTTAGACTATGATGGTGTGCATCTACATTCTACAAGACTAGCCCAGTCGAAATGTATTTTTACACGACGATTTTTTGAAATAAAAACACAGGAAATCGTGTAACGCTTCAAATGGAGTCGTTGTTGTAATATATTTGTCGGTTTTGTTCGTGTTTGAGCACATGGAATGCGTGTCACAAACGTACCGGCGAAGCGCTTGGTCCTTATCGTGTAAAGGCACGTGGTGAAACAAATGAGGGATCATCTCCATCACTCTCCTGGTTGGCTCGGAGAGGCTCCCTCTGTACTCGGGCTGGGCGTGTCTCCTCTGCATCAGCTCCTGCTTCGCCGACTCCTTCAGTCTCTTGTACAGAGTCCTGAGGCCCTGGGCGGTGCGCGGGGGCCTGTCCCCTCCCAGCGCGTTGTACTGCTCCGCCACGGTGTCCCAGCACTTGTTCTTGTCCACGATGACGGCGTGTTTGTTGGTGTGCTCCTCCAGGATGCGGACGTGTGGGCGGACCAGCTTCAACAGGTCAAGCTTCTCGGAGAGGGTGAAGTTGGACGAGCGAGCCTTACCCACCATGCTGGACAGAAACACGGAGCTGGATGCCATCTTAGAGCATGGCGGGCCGACGCAGACCTAAACAGTTTCTCTAGTCCACTCGTTTCAATCACCACACTCCTGAACTTTGTCTCAGGGGCTCCCCACGAAGTCCATTTTCCTGATCTCAGTGATGGCCTCTAAGTGTCCTTGTCTTTGTCCACCGTGAGAACACGGGATACTGGTTTAACAGTCAACAAGGCTTTCGTTTCCTTTCTTTTAACGTTTTCTGAGTAAAAATAAATCCATGGCTAACAAGCATGGGCATACGTCCCCCTGGTCCTCTCTCTGCGATGTTGCAAAACAAAAACAGACTGTGTGCACACAATAAGAATCAGGCTTAACTAGGCCAGCCTCGTTTAGGCCCCCGCCTACCGCGGAGGGCTCTAGATGAATTCCTCCCAGCTTAGGCTGACGTATTTAAGCCGCTTAAACCCGGCCCGACCTACTTACAACTCGGTCTCTCTAAACCCCAAACCAAGCATAGCACACACTACGGCAACACATTAAAACGCAGTTTCTATTTATTAACACTGGTTGTTGTGCATGTGCATAAACGTGGAGACACTTAAAAGCAAGGCATTCGCCCTTAGGTTGCGACGGGTCAAAATCATGTTTCCGTGATAGAGGCGATTGGGAAATAGCGCTGGTTTAACTACAAGGGGGGAGGGGAGCTGTGTGCGCGCTAGGTATGCATGCAAATGAGAGCGCTTTATGCACGAGGCAACCCGGCGGTGTCGCGCCAGTATGTTATGGTATAATCATTTTTGCACCGCTGATGAAAAATACGTCGAAAGAAAACAACGGAAATGGCATGGACAACATTATGTGTAAAGGCACTAGTTGCTGTCGGTAAAGGAGGGAGGGAGACGAGTTGAGTTTGCTCACTGATCCTGAGCACAGTCCTAATCTGTCCAAACGCTGCCGCTGCACTACCCACGCCTATTACCATAATGCTAGACCTGCTGTCGCGTCGCTTGATTTAACATCTTCCCTTTGTCTCCGTTTGTGTGTGTGTGTGTGTGTGTGTGTGTGTGTGTGTGTGTGTGTGTGTGTGTGTTTTTCGAGCGTCAAGGAAAACGCACATTTGTAGCAATTAACAGTAAAACCTATATACATCTAGCTATTATTTTGGTTATTATGGTTATTTGTAAAACACAACAGAGAACGTTGTTGTAAAATACGTATTATGAATATTACTAATAGTAATAAAGGAAGACTGCACCCTCAATAAAATCATTTCTATACAAGCTATTTGCAGGTTAGGCTCGTCTTGACATAATAAGCGACACCATGAGGTAGGCTAATTGGGTGAGAGTAAATAAAGTCTTGAAATAAAAACGTCAAACCTGCCCTAGAGCTCCAACGGTTTAATATTTGGTATGCATTTAACACCCCTCCTTAGGTAATTCGACTCTGTTTTGCTATTGTCATACCAAGAAACAATACTTTGATTTCCACATTAGTAAACTGTTGAAAGTGCAAAAACTGTATTACAATATATACTCCATTTTTCCTAACTGTTGGGGTCCACCACTGATTCATTTGAATTTCAGAATGAAGCCAAAAATATGATTGCAATAAAATAACTAATTGTACACCGATCCAGCTATTAATGTTACTTTCAAATTGCACCAGATTGATGTGTTTAACATGCCACCCTCTGTACCTCCCCTAACTTCATGTGTATGCCTGTGATGAGACAGAGGATATAATTATTATAATAATTATAGTTATGTTTTTGCTTTTTATGCTTGATTATGTATTTTACTTAATTTTATTTTTTCTATATAATGTTTTCGCTTTTATGCTTGTTTATGTACTTTCTTATTCATTTTAATCTTTATTTTTCTCTGGAAAGCACTTTGTGATGTACATGCTTGAAAAGTGCTATACAAATAAAGATATTATTATTATTATTATTTTTAACAAAACAATATAATGATACCATGTTGATGTGCTGAGTGTGAATTTACAGAACTTCTTTTTTTCTTCAACTGTTTTTGTGCAAAACAAGTTCCTAAATGAAACCCCATCCAGGGAAGTGTGCTTCCTTTATTTTAAATTATGTGATGGCCATCTCATTCTCTCTCACTCACACACACTTTTTTTTTGCATTCTATGTACTACCTAGGCCTAATTTAATTAATCTATTCATCCATTTTCTATTAATTAATCTAATGAGACTGAGAGTAATTGTTTAATCACACATGCCACCAACTCAGTGGCCTTGTGGTTAGAGTGTTCGCCCTGAGATTGCGAGGTTGGGGGTTTGATCCCCGGCCGAGTCATACCAAAGACTTAAAAAAATGGTACCCAATGCCTCCCTGCTTGGCACTCTGCATCAAGGCTTGGATTGGGGGATGTGTGAATGTACTGCTACTGTAAAGCGCTTTGGACAAAAGCACTATATAAATGCACCATTTATATTCCTATTTGTCTTACCTGCAGAGCACTTCTTGGTTCCAACATGATGACATTGTGCTTCTATATTATTTTCTTTACATTCTGCTGTATTTAGGACACGAGCCAGAGCCCTGGACATGTCTGGAACATCTTCAGCAGTACTAGTAGGCTTCAATGGGGGACCACATGTTCTATCAAGAGCAGGCACAGCCAGACTCCTCTGAACCTGAGAAATTGGAGAGAATTAGGACACTGACAAGCTTGGGATAACCTATCTATCGTAATTAAAATTAACAATTGAATAATTAGCAGTAAGTGACACTCTGGATGACCACAGGAAATGCGATAGAGACGGCAAATTACCTTTGTCAAAATGTTGCTGACTTTGGGGGTCAGGTTTTCAGCGTCGATCCGAGGACATGACAATGACCCAGACCCAGAGCCTCCAGGCGGCACAAACCGGGGCTTTTTTGTTGCGTTACCGGAGAGTCGACTGGGGGCTCCCGAGCGGCGCATCTTGGATGCAACAACTTGCCTTTTAAAACCGTTAAAACCCTCAAAATAATGCCAACGAAACGTCTGTACATTTGATGTAATAGTATGTCAAACTCTACATACTATTTTAACCAGCAGGCTAAAAGGTTAGCAACAAAGTGTAGTACAAGTAGTGTGTTGTATGTTTATATAACAATGCAGGTTGAATAAATGTATCGTTTGACATCGATGACGGAGTTTGTCTCGGTACTACTTGCCACCAAAAAAGACGATTCTTGGCTATTTTCTCAATCACGAAATGGCATGTTGTCATTTTCTACTAAGCGTCAAATCTTCATTTTCTGATTCTCGCGCGAAATTGCCTCAGAGCGTCATTGGTTGCAAGCTACAATGGGCGGAGTCACGGATAGTATTGGTGCAAACGTTTTTTACATCTCGTCAGCGAGAGGTGTCCGTCGGGGTTAATCTTCTATGCCATCCTTTAGTGTGTGGGTGGTTTGGAATGAGGATTTGGAAAATCGTTCCTGATTAATAGTCACTGCACTCACTTGATAAGCGAATTGTGTCTGTGTTAGATGTTGCTATATTTAAATGGGTAGTTGTTATGCAGCTAATGTGGTTAATGACAACCAGTTTTACTTTGACTATGAAGTACAGTAATTGACTAACTAACGTGCGTTTATGACAGAGGTTGGGAACAGGTTACTCTTTGACTTCTGTGGTCTGAAAGAATGATCTGACGTTGTCCGGGAGACTGTAATCCAATCAGAGAGAAGGGGAGCGTAATCCATGTTAATCCAGCAACCAAAGAGAAAGCGAGGGAGGAAAAAAATGCAGAAATGGAAAGGAAAGAGCGACAGGATGAGAGATAGAGATTGACAGACAGGTTAACGGACAACATAGTCTCCAGAGGTAGCCTTTACTTCTTCCCGGTTTACTTGAATGATACATACAACAGCGTTAAAAAAAGCATTTTATGTGCTTTTTATTTTGTGTGTTGTGCATGTGTGTTTTTCTGTGCATTAGTGTTCCTCTGTCTGACTATCTGTTCTCGCCCGACAGCTGTCTGGCCATGTATTGAATCCTTGTTGTCACGGAAACCCGTCCACAGAGACAGCCCAAGGGGCTGGGGCAGGGGCTCCAGGAAACGAGACCCTCACCTGGATGGAACAACAGAAAAAGAGAAAGAAGAAGGAAGAAGGAAACGAAATAAGATAGGAGATAGCAAAACTGTCAACTGAAAGAAAGGTGTAAAAAGAAAAAAGGAAGTTTGCTTTTGGTTGCAACAAACCAGGTAAGTACAACCATTGAGCATATTATATTACAAGGAAGGGATGAAATGAAAGATTTACACCAGCAGTCAAGCAGTTGGTATGGGAAATGTAATTTTTCCCTCTGTCATGTATGTCAGTTTTCAAACTGTGGGTAACAACCCAATTGTGACTCAATGATTAGGACCAGGTGGTTTTCAGGATTGCAGTATTACTGTATTTGTAATATTTGTTATTTCTAAATGGATTTCAACTGGCCCTATAGGAAACTATTTGGAAAAATAGCAGTGCTAAATATAAATTGGGGTCAACCCTTAAATAATGGATTTTTCCCATATATGTTTATTGTTTTCCCATATAAGTTTATATGTTTATCGTTTTCCCATATATGTAATGCACACACACACACACACACACACATTACGTTAGTCCTGGTGTATAATTGTGTATATCACTGTGTGAATGTGGTTACAGGATGGGCTATGATCTGGAAAGGTTTGTGGGTTACGTGAATGAGGGCCTGCTGTGCTGTGTGTGTCGCGATGTGCTGGAGCGCCCCCTGCAGGCCCCCTGTGAACACGCCTACTGCAGCGCTTGCATCAGCAGCTGGCTG
>OMPB01006744.1:3783-18073 GCA_900312615.1 Stylephorus chordatus | reverse complement strand
TAAAGTTGACGCAGTGAAGATGATCTTTGCTATCTTGAGTAATGGCGAAAAAATGTATTTTGTGAGGTCACAGTGACCTTGACCTTTGACAACCAAATTCTAATCAGTTCATCCTTGAGTCCAAGTGGTCGTTTCTGCCAAATTTGAAGAAATTCCCTCAAGGTGTTTCTGAGATATCCCGTTCAAGAGAATGGGACGGACTGACAACAGAAAACATAATGCTAAAAAATAATAATTATAATAAAGACTATAAGAAAAGAAGATCATTTTTGTTTTGTAAAACTTAAATAATGTGGAAATGTTTGATTTGTACATATTTGCCTGGGTCCAAACCCATTTTTTCCAATCAATATTTTATTTGCATTATTAACCATAATAACTAACATTTCACTATATATCACTATAATTAAAAACTGTTGCCTATGGTTTATGAGATCTGCACTGGAGGTTCAGGGCAGGAACAGTCAAATATTTGCTCATAGCTGTGCAGAACATTATTCAATTAAATACATTTTGTACTTCGTCGTTTTGATACGGCTCGTTTTTATGCATTTTACAAACACAATTAAATATTTTCAAACGCCTATATAAAATATTGGCTTGTTTATATAAAACATTTACCAACAGGGTGACAGGAAAGCCATTATTTTCAACTGGTTTGTTAATATTCATTACTTTAAGCATTGAAAAGCTGGAAAATACTATACTACTACTATATAACACTATAATATAATAAAGGCTTGTAGCTGTTCTACAAACTCTAATAGGTTGATGAAAAGACAGGATACATATGGTTGATTTCCTGTACATCTTAAAATAAAGTTTTATTTAACGGTTACAAAAGGGGATGCAGCATGACCACTGAGATCATTCAGCAGAAATACAGTCTTTTGGCTTAACTAGCAGAACTTTAGCATCAGATAACGGTAGACTGACGCTAATGACGCGCGACGCTAATGAAAAGCCCTTCATAAATATTTATACAAATACTTTGAGCCTTGGAGCCTTTCATGCATGGAAACAGCTAAACTGTCTTCATGTGTCAGTGCTCACTCGCATGTCACTGCGGATATAAGCCGTAAGTGTGGCATGTATTGTTGCATTAGTGGGTTTTGATGGAAGTGAAGGGATAAAAACGGCCTGTAGATGCTTAGTGCAGAGGTCCCTGAGCCAGCGGCAAATCCTCTGACGCCCCCTGCTGGCTAGGCCTACCTGGCATATCTCTCCTTATCACCACCAGGAACATGATCATCATCATACCTGCAGGGGCAGAAAGAAGCAGGACATGTAACCAAACGTGCGCTGGATAGCTAACACGCGCTGACATGCCGCATGGCTTACCCCCGTGTTCCTTCCTCACATCCAACGGGTCCTGACGCAACAATTTGAGACACTTGATGCGTTTAACCTTCTGATGGCAACATGCAGCGCAACTGTGAGGCTGAGAGGAGCCTCGGCGGCGCATAGCGCATGGCTAATGCGATGGGAGCAGTGACAAAACAATATGGGCATGTTTGGTGTCCTCTTCTTGGTAATGGATGAGCTAAAACAAAGGCATGCTAGATAAAACAAAAAGGCATTAAGTGGTAATGAGTTAGGTAAATTAAGTAAGGTAAATTAAATAATGGAAAAGAGTCACTAGGAATGCAGGTATTATTATAAAAGTTGGCCTTGTGTTTTTTATAATGTTGTACTCTTATTAGTCATCGTTTTCATCTCTCAAGGACCCTCCTGCAGAGGACAGAGTTCTAAGAGGCTGCCCTGTTTCTTCACTATGGGAGATATAACCTACGCTGTAGAATATCACATTATATTATTTTGATGCTCGTTTCTGGGAGCTGCTGTGGAACCTCAATTTCCCCTCGGGATAAATCACTTGAAGTATCCATCTATTAGGGGAAGAGTAAGTGAAAAAAGTAGTAAATATTGCAAAAGCATATATTGGATTTCCACAACCCCTTTGACTTACATTCATGATTGCCCACAAATACCCCCTTTTAAACTGCTAACTCCAGATAGCAGACTTGGAATAAATACTATTCTATTCTGCACAAAGCCTAAAGTTGCTGCTGCTGCTGCTGCTACTACTGCAGTTCCTGATCTTTCCAGCAGAGGTCATTGTCTCTCCTTCACTTGCCCCAGAACAGAGAAACTGCTATACTGGGACATCAATTAAAAACTAAAGATTATAAGAAGGGAGAAAAGTAAAAATACATGGAGCGAGGAGGAAGGATCCAGCAATTAGAAGACGAGAAGGGAATGTTACTTGTGATGGAGCAAAAAATGAAAATATATGAATGCCTTATTTTGACACAACAGATTAGGCATAGTCGCTGCAGTTGCCACAGTTGTCAAAAGAAACATCTATTACAAATAAATACACTGACACTGAATAATACACTGAATTTGTCCTTTCTCACCTTGAAAATTTGCTAGGACCCTCGCCATCCTCGTCATCAAAGTCCATTCTGAGAAGCAACCAGAGAGAAATCATGATCACCACAAACCTAAGGGAATGACTCCACGTTCTTTTGGGGGGGTTGGGGGGGAGTGGCACAACTTATCCTGTTCATCTAGTGAGGAAAGTCTCTAACAATTTGACTGTTGCATGTTTGCAGACACAGATTTAATAGTAAATCACTCCTGCTTTCAGCTTTCAGTAGATCTCAAACGTGCACTTTACCAGTAAACACATATGAACAGATCCAGTATATTTCTGCTGCAGTCCCAGAGAGTGAAGCCCTAGAAGTCTCATCACAGCGTTCCCAGTGTGGATAGGCCGTTCTATTGCTCTGGCTACATTCCAGGTTGACGTACCCACTGTCAAGTCCCAACAAATCCCCCTAGGGCTTCTATTCTGCCATCTGCAATGTGCAGCTTGTTCTCTTCGTCACGCTGATCATTGAATTGCCCGTTTTAGAGCTGCCACATCCAATTTAGGGGCCCAAGCATGTGCCAGCTGGGGACATTAAAATGACTCCAACATTGCAACAATAGACTTTATATATTTGTCTTCCTCGTATTCAGATTATTCGAGGCTGCTGAAAAATATGATTTTAATTGCATCCAGCTGGATGCAATTAAAACAATTCTCATTTTAATAACTTGGTAGGTCAATCAAAATGAAAATTTTAAAAATGAGGCTGAACAACTTCTGATTTCAACAGGGGTTAAAAAAAAGATAGTTCCTTTGGTGATCCTGTGAATGGGGAGTTTCTTATGAGACTGAAGGGTACAGCAGGGCATTCTGAGGCGTTAAGTAGCTCAGCCATCAAGGAGGTTGTAGGGCGGTTGCCATGACAATACCTCATCCCCATCTCGTCCCCATCTTGCGTACTTTTTTTTTGCAGCAAAAACATATGCGTGTGTGTGTGTGCTTGTGTTACACCAACATTTAGGGCATTTAGCAGACGCTTTTGTCCAAAGCGACTTACAAAAAGTACATTTTTCATTTGTGTGTGTGTGTACATGTGTGTGTGCATCAATGCTGGGGTGTGCGTGCGTGCGCATGGGTCTCTGTACTTGAAGCCCGGGATTCCACAAAAGCAGTGACGAAGACTCCACCAGAGCCAAAGTCAACAAATAGCACTGATTGCATAAAACCCCCTCAGTAGCAGTCGTGACTCGTGACCAAGGGATGACTCAATGCTTCCACTCTGCAGGGATCGTACACATAGCGAAAGGACCACTCCGTTTCTATTCCATCACCTGCCAGCACACAAGACCAATTGCTCTGCTGCTCATACTATCACACGCTGAGAAAGATGGAGGTAGACGGGAGGCAGAAAGCCGTTTTTTCTTACTTATTTTTTAAATGGCTGGGCATAGGTGATAGAAAAGAGTAAAGACTGCTTAATAAATGTATGACAAGGGCTCCAAAATGTGCATAAAATATCCTTCTGTAATTATCTCTTACACGAAAAGTCCTTCTTTAAAACATTTCCGTAAGTTATTTTGGGGATTGACAGGAACATTAACAACAAACTCTTGCCACCAATTTATTATATGCAAGCTCTGTGACCCATATACTCTATTCACACTAAATCAAGGTATGAATTATATTAATTCCAGCAACACTGGGGATTTTTTTCCCCTTTAATTGAACCCATCGCCTCTTCCTCGACCCAACAGGATGGCTTGAATTCAGGATGCATGCGTGGTTCAGCAATACAAGCCCAACATGCTGCGTGATCAGCGGTGTTTGTATGTGTGAGCGAGCACGCAAGCAGGATCTGTCGTTGTCTGGGAGCTCCCCATACCAATACAAATACCACGCTCATAGTGAGATACAAGAAAACATGCAAGCACGCACGCACGCACACACACACATGCTTAAATAAGTAAATAAGTGGATTGACAAGACATGTTCCTGCTCCATGCTTAGCTAGCACATTGCCTTCATCCAGGTCTGGATTATTTATTCATGTTTGCATAAGACCAGATGCCTGTGCATGGAGTAAGAACCGTGCCTAGTCCCGTGAGGCTGCCGTCTAGAGTAGCTTTGGGCTCATGGGTTTGGCACAATGGCCTTCCAACCACTACACCCCACCCACCTGAACACAGCGCTGCATTCTATATCACAACCCACTACACCTCCACCCACTACACCTCCACATGAACACAGCGCTGCATTCTGTATTTTCTGTTGGCCCTCTAGAGCTTGCGGTCCGTCTCTACCAGCCTGTGAGAGGGAAGGAACATACTGAGACCAAACAAGCTGTTGGGTTTTGAACTGGTAATACTACATGGTAGGGTCTGCTTTGTCAGTCTCCTCAAAAAATAAGATATAGGCTGGCCGTGTCAACATCTGTTGGGCATAAAAAGAAATGTTAGCAAACCATCAATTTACCCTATACCGGAAGATGGTACGCTATAGTTCTCCTCTACATTAGCAAATTATGTTTTCATCATTTTTGTAAATTTAAAAACACACAATAGCTCATTTAACTGTAAGATCATGCTTTGATAGCTACATAGCTAGGTAGCTTAAGCTCATTTACCTGTAGGATCATGCTTTGATGGCTATTGGCTACATAGCTAGTTAGCTTGTGCTCTACTCACCCTCCTGACCTACGCTTGCCTCCGCGGCTTGGCATGGCTCCACTCATCCTCACCTGGGCCGCGCCCACCGCCCCAGGCATGGCAACTGTCCCCGGCAACTCACTGCCCATCTCTGGAGGTGAAACGACAAGAACAGCAGCAGTCATTTTCATTTAGCCAGTCAATATTGAGGAATTTCACAAGTATCATCATAAAATCATAACAATTATTAGTTGGGGTACTGGTGGTGACCACCTCATAAAATCATAACAATTATTAGTTGGGGTACTGGTGACCACCAACCTTGCCAATAAGCTGAACGACTGAACGTGAGTTGGGACCGTGTGTTCTGGAGGACACTCTAAATGAAGGTTAACAAACAAGAGTTGAGTCATAACATAATTTCCCGAGAAGCTAATGTAGCCATAACAACCTGAAGAAACAAGGGCAAGGGTCCCACAATACTATTGGTTACAAAAGTAAAACACAGAATTGTATATCGATTCAATCTGGTGTCCAGGACGGGAGTTGCTCTGCAGACTAACTCGGCTTTTGTTCATTCTTTTGAGGTGTAATAAAAGTCTTAAGTACTCGATCTCAATCATTCTTAAAAGTTTTAGACGTTGTTTTTTCCACAACAACGGTAATTTAGTTACCATACCCCAAGGTAACCCCTTAGTATTTTTACCCAAGCTACAGCCATCTTAGAATTACTTTTGTTTTTATATAGAATTATTTTTGCATTATTGCATAATTATATTAAACAGGCCAAAGCCGTTGTTGACATATATCGCGCAGGGCAGATCCTAAACAAATCATGACTACATGTAAACAGCCCCAGGTATTCGTTGGCAGAAACAAGAGGCCGTGAGGCATCTGGATTATATATTGGCTTAATGATTGGAGGCCGCAGTCGTTACAAGCAAGCTGAACTGTGGTGCGTGCCGAACAATCCTCCATCTTTTGCCTCCTTCTCTTATTACCCCGTTTCTTTTTCTCTTGACATCAATTCCCTTCTATTTGTCTTGCCGTTTTCCACCCCGTCTCTCTGTTCTATTCATTTATTCACTTACTCATTCAGGCAGATGCCATGGATATTGGATAGGCTAAACAAACCCTCTCGTATGGCCCACTGCATCCCAGTAACAGTTAATATTTGATATGCTGTGCATTCACTGGCAATGTCTTCTCCTCCAGAGACACCCATACAAACTCACAAAAACACAACAGTTATGCAGAGCCTTATCATTGATTAACGAAGAGGGCATCAGTAAACACAGACCACGTCACATTGGTCTAAAATGCCTCTGCAGCCCATAGTTTTGTCACTATATTGCTTTCAAAGAAAAACAAAAATTGGTATTCTTGAAACACTGTGGATTGTTTTTTTTTCCCAGCAACGTTTGCCAAGTGATGCATTTGTGATAAAGGAAGCCTTGGGCTAAAATCTGGCAGGCTCAGATATTGGATGTTGGATTCCAAATCTTGCAACTTGACCCTTGCTACAATGGGTGTCTAAATTTGGATGGACGGCTCAGCCTTTGTGGCAAAAATACAAATAAATCACGGCATCCATGGCAGGTGTTGTTGATTAATTTACAGTCTATATTTTGTTGCCTAATTTACCAAATCTATACTATGGCCATAAATTGTACCTCTCTCTGACCTCCCTAAACCTAGGAACTATTTTTCTTTCCAATAACACCAATGTTTCATTCAGCACTTGTCTCCACTGGTGTGCTATAACAGCGCAGGTTCATGCCATAGCACCATGCGTCAAATAATCTGAACTATAGCCCATTTTTGTGAGTGTGCGAGTTAAAATTTAATTATACATTAGTGGCCCCATCGGCACTTGGTGACCTACGCGAAGTGTGTGATGCGCGTGTAGTGACGCACGGATCGCAGTTTCCGCGGGCACCTCGATCAAAGCTTTGTTTATACTCGCGAGAGACAAAGTGGCGCGCGGCCTCCACAAATGGCGCGTGAGCTCTGAGCACGCACAGAGGCATTAACATTCTGATTAATAGCGGATGGGTTGCTGGTGGGTGAAATAATACATCATTAATGAGGAAAATATGAATTACATTCGTAAAATGTGAACATATTTTAAGCCTTATTTTTTTGTCAGGCAGGAATTAGCAGACTAGACTCATTGCGACATCCATTTGTATTAAAGATGTCTGTGCCTGTGTTCAGCCTAAACCTGTTTCCATTTTCATTTTAGCAAAAAATAACTTTTACTTAAACAAATGTTATATATATATATTTAAAACCAGCCTACTTCAGTGTAATATGTTACCATAACATCACGCTTGCATATATATGCTGGCATATTGCTTGGGCCTAATGCTGGCATACAGGGCTGTCAACCGAACTGCCCCCGCCTACCTCCAAGCGATGGTGAAACCCCATGTTCCTGGTCGGGCGCTCCGGGCAACCACCTCAGCTGCCCGACTGGTGCCGCCATCGCAAAGAGGAGGTAGGGGCCGCTCAACTAAGTCACAGCTCTTCTCTGTTCTGGCACCGCAGTGGTGGAATGAGCTCCCTGCAACTGTCAGAACAGCAGAGTCTCTCCCCAGCTTCCTGAGAATACTCAAGACTCATCTGTTCAGAGTCCACTTAATCTCCCCATAATCTCCCCCTCCTCCATTAAAAAAAAATGCATATATGTTATATGCATATATATGCTATATGCTTGAATGTTATATGCTAAGTCTTGGCACTTGTATTAGAATTAGGATTGTACTGTATTAAGATTGTGTTGCAATGCACTGGAGTATATACAGTATGTATAATGGCTACCTTGTATTGACAAGTGCTCAGCAGCTTGTCTGTTAGTATCGTTTGAGACCAGCTCTATTGAAATCTTGCTATGCCAAACAGGGAGATATTGTTGTTGTTCATTTCCTTCTGACAAATGTATTTTTTGGACAAAAGTGTCTGCTAAATGCCCTGAATGTAAATCATAAAACAATATGCTTAATTAGATGTGGTGTGTGTGTGTGTGTGTGTGCGTGCGTGCGTGCGTGCATGCATTTATGGACTACAGTGTATATATCCTATTTACCATTGAAATGAGGTAATCTGCCAGCTCGATGTTGTCAAATATAGTGGCCCTGGAAAAGTAAACACACAGTTGCCATAAACCAACATTGGCCATCTGTTCCTTATAATAATGTCTTATTGTGTCCAAGGTCTATTCCCATGTCAAATGCAAATAGTGTATATATGTATAATAAATGTATATAGACAGACACATGCATACATACATTATTTGTTTGCTGCACAATCACAAGGCATTGCAGACATCACAGAGACATGTACATACTCATACCCATACCTCACACCTTGCAACAGAACAGACCAGCTGGACATGCTGCTTATGCATTAGTTACCTGTTTAAAAACTTAATGGCTTGTGGAACAAATGCAATTGTGGATCTATTTATACAGTCAAAATCTAAAATCAAATCATTTTCCTCTCTGTTTAAATCTCTCTACACACCATACACACTATAGTGTATTTTCTATTGTATTGCACAAGTAAATAATCATCATACTGAATTGCTTAGAGAGAGAGAGTATATAGGATAGGGTGATTTCCACGGTTGAATGACCTTTAAAGTAGAGCTCATATTTCAGTAATGGTCGACTCCATGCTAGAGAGGCAAATAATAATCATGGGTCATGGGTTTTGTCACTTTTGTCACTTGCCATCGGCTGCCATCAGCTGGTTGGGATGTCAGCAGACCTTTTTGAGGTTTTTTTGAGGTTTCCCCAAATAGTAACCAATTACAGTATTGGAGCATATATCTATTTATATATTTATTTCTTTATTTCTTTATTTTGTCTTTTTTTAACCTAGAACATTTGTCTATTAGGATGACTGATGTTTTATGAATTCTAATGCATTCACTGATGCATCCCAAAGATGACTGTGGATTAATGTATTGTATCTACTATTGGTCTTTTAAAAGGAGCTGTGCAGGGTTACATTTAGAGGCTAATATCTTTTACTTGTTTCTTGTGTCAGCACTTCTTCCGTGGCTACCTTTGCCAACAAAAATGGCTTTTGGGAATGTGGGAAGCATATATTTTATTATATCCTGATGACTTTGTCTTACTTTTATTATTTCTCTTACATGCTGCTCGTCCCCTTAGGTGCATATATCTATTCCATTCACTATTTTAATTTAGTTAGGATGTTGATTTTCTGCACACACTTTGAATTGATTCCCATCTTTGCACAGTGAAGATGGTTTCCATGGATACCTTCGGACAGCCCAAAGCAAACAGTCTACAGTCAACATCAAGTTCCAACAGTGAAATTAATGGGCTGTTTTATTTTTATTCATTGAGGTAAGTCACTAATTATTCAATAAATCAAATTGCAACGATGTGAGGGGTCACACATTGGTGGTTCTGTAGCTCACTTGGTAGAGCATGGTGCTAACAATGCCGAGGTTGTGGGTTTGATCCCATGGGACTGCAGTACTGTACATGTATGCACTCATGTTCTGTAAGTCGCTTTGGACAAAAGCGTCTGCTAAGAAAGCATATACTGTATATATAGAGAGAGATCAAATCCACGTGTGCGGTGTGGTTAAGAGACGGTGACAGTGTTATTCTCATCACACTGGTCCTAGTCTACACATTCTGCCCTTCTGGATAATTATAATCAATAATTTCTCACGTATAATATGATGGTTGTTGATATCTCCGCAATAAAAAAACAAAAAACCTTAAAATGCAAAAATGTTTCACAATGTAAAAGAAATAAATGTATCCATCCTACAGTATATAGATAAGGAGCATTATGTACTATGGGTCGTTATCTTTTTATCCAAAGGAAATTCAATATATAACATGATCAAGCTAGTTATTGAATCTTATAAATTGTGTTGAGAGTGTTTGATGTCAGTGGCACCGTGAAAGTAAAAAAAAAAAAACGTTATTCAAATCCAGATGACACATGTCCTTCACGGTTTAACTGATTATCTTCTGGTTATTCCGCAGATGTCCGTACCTGGCCCTCCATCTGTCTCCAGCCATCCCATTTTTTGCTATCCTCCTCTTCCTCTTTGTCATGGCGATGTTGCTGAGAACCAGCTTCAGTGACCCAGGAGTTCTGCCACGAGCGCTCCCTGAAGAAGCTAGCTTCATTGAGATGGAGATCGGTGAGTTGAAGGGAGGAAGCGCAAAGCTCTTTGGTTTCTCATCAATCAATCAATCAATCAATCAGACTTTATTTGTATAGCACTTTTCATACAAACAAATGCAACACAAAATGCTTCACAGAGTAAAGCATGATAAGACAAAAAATAAAACATGATAAGATACAGGTAAAAACATGAAACATAAATAAATAAGAATAATAATAAAAACTAAAAACTGAACATGAAAAGATAAATCAGTAAAAATAAAAATTGAGGAAACACTAGAGACAAGATTCCGCAAGATGCAGCTTGTGAGGTTGTCTGCATGGACTTTATCAAAACTAAGCTGTATTTTATTAGGATCATACAGCCTCCCTGTCAATGCAAATCACCGTCACTGAAAATTAAAAGATTTTGGTTGCCAACTCTCACGCATCTGGCGTGACACACACGCTATCACGCAAGAAATCTCACGCCAAATCTATTCACATATAAAAACATTATTTTTAACCCGTTCACAGATCCTTGAGATCAGTAGACAGACCGCGTTGATTTCCCTGCTGCAAAATATCTAATCAGCATTTACGTTATCAGCACAGTTTTCTCTGATCTGAGACGTCAGCTGCATGTAAAAATTTCAGGGAAGAAAAGAGAGCGAGCCAGTCAGACCGGGTTGTCAGACACACCGGGCAAAAAGAGGACACTGACAGCACACGGACAGACAAGACAGAGCAGATCAGCCAGGGGAGTCATTTAGCAGCTGGCCAAACAGCAGCGTATTAAGCCGTCAGATTCTGGCTGAGAATGTGAGTTGAGCTGCTGATTCTAAGGCCCTGTTATATACTCCAAAAAATTGCGGCGCCAATTTCCCTTTCTGGTATAGTAATGGTTGAACCATGCGAAGGAGGGTTTGACTCTAGAAGATATTTGAGTATTCGGAAACCGGTTGTTTCATAATATGAGGGTTTTCTATTCCATTCCATCTTGAAAATCTCACTCCAGCCAGCTGGCCAAAGTTGGCAACCCTGTAGTATGTACTGTACACTTACCTGTTTAACCTACCTAGTAAGCCAAGAGGTATCTGGCCATAAGGACAAATTTAAATGTTCTAGTAAATTCCTAGTAAAGTATGCCAGAGGCATAAATTCTTAAATGCAGCGGGTATCAGTGGTGTGAAGAGTTGGTTTATTCATAAAGTTTGGTGCTGCTTGGATGCAAAGCTCACTATAGGTTTTATGCTCTACATATTTGTCCTCCTGAGTGCAAATGGACACAAGCAAACATCCGTAGACGGTGTACTCGTGCTGATAAGAGACACCAAAAACCCATATAAGAAAGGAAAACAGGAAAGACCCCGAGGTCTCAACCAGAATGTAACATCTCTTTGAATTTTTACGACGCTGCCTTGGTTGTCTGGACTCTCCTATCGTCTCCACTTGGACGAGCATCTCTCCCATACCGGTGTCTCCCAGCATCCTCCCACTCCACCTTCCACCCACTTACATTTCCACCCCTTCCGCCTCGCTGTATTTGCTGCTATTATCAGTGTTGTGTCGAGGATTCACTGCCAACGCCCATCCTCTTGTTGATGACGAGGGACAGAGCGGGGGGTGGCAACGTTAAGACTCAGCCACGTGGTCTCTCAGAAAAAGGGTGGGCTAGTAGAACCTAATGCTCCCTTTGTTGCAGCTGTGAGTCATACTCTTAACTGGATGATAATGGCTCGGAGGTCGGCTAGCCAGCGGTAGCTAACATGAGGGAGCGACTGCTGCTGGATATAGCCTGCACCAGGCAGCAAGCTACGTCAAAGATTCAATAATACAATGCCTGTCTGACTCAAAACACTCATGAGAGAAATCATTGGAGCCTCATATGTCAATGTTGCTTGACCTTGGCCAGCAAGTGGCTGGAGCACGTCACTGCGAGCCCACTTTAAGCCTTTTACCGTTCCCATTATAGATGAGTATTCTTTGATTTGATTTTGAACTGTCAAGTTCAACCAAATCTCTCCCAAATGGAAAACATTTATCCATCAGATGCAACAATGGGCCACAGGGCTGTGCGAAGAATTCTGTACACCACTGACGAAAATGATCAATTGTAACTTCCAACTTCCAAAAAAAGAAAAGAAAAAGGTGCCGTTAATCAACATTGTTTATTGAAACTATGTTTGCTTTCTTGTTTATTTCTCAGGGGCTTATTAGCATTCTAACGGCACAAAGACATTCGTAACCGCATTGAGGGGTGCTGTGACCCAGACCACAGTGAAGTTGGCGAAGACATGTTGATGAATCTTCCCCGGCCTCCGTGCTGTCCTGTTAGCAACTAGTCCACAGGGGGAATGCTAATACAAGCAGACGCACTCTGAATGTGTAATGGCGTTGGTCAAAACAAGCACAAGGGAAGCAGCGAAGGGGCCTCTCGTGTGGTGACTCAATAGATCCTTTTCTGCTGGTTCCCCTTGACTGCATTCTCACCTTCTCTGAATTCACAACGGTCAAAAACTTGTTCCACACAATAAAGCGTGTTAGACGTCGATGTTATTTGCTGTTCCAATATGGGTGACAGTGGAACGTCACGAGAGCCAGGTCATCACGTTGGGGACCTGTGTTCTCATTAGCGGATAATGTGAAGGTTTAGCAGCTCCGGTTTGTAAATGTATTTTAAGAAGCTATTTGTCATCACTCTACTGTTTGTTGTAAAGGTTCAAAAAGTGCTATATACGGATATTTTTTTATATTTTTACTTCTTCTTAACAATCTTATTTTATTTCAAATCTATATTTGGCCCTAAAATCAAGATAGACAGTGAATTAAATGGACACAATACTGTAAAATAGGCCCCTTCAGTGTGCCGTTTCTTTAAACGTCTCACTTCTGTATTTCTTAACGTCCCGTTCGGTTTGTTTACAGAGGCCGCCAACGGGAACGTGCCCGCGGGTCAGCGGCCACCGCCTCGTATCCGCAACGTCCAGATCAACAACCAGATCGTCAAGCTGAAGTACTGCTACACCTGCAAGATCTTCCGGCCTCCGCGCGCGTCCCACTGCAGCATCTGCGACAACTGTGTCGGTAGGAGGCTGATCTGCCATGAAACGTGTATATTGGTCAGGTTTTTTTCTGTGCAGTTCATTAATAAGAGCACTTTGGAAAAGAACGCTTGAACAAAAGAACCAAAAAATGGAGAAGTAGTTTTTTTTCCCCCTGCGCAGGTGAGATTCTTTTGTGTTTGAAACCTTGATGTCATTTATTCGTGATTCTTTGTGAGAGTGTGTGCTTGTGTGTGTATATAATTGGTTAATTTGTGTATGGAGTTACTGTACTGTTGTGTCTTTATCATGCAATTAAACGGAATAGGTTCGAGAGCAAAACTTTCCACACTGCAAGTAAAATAAATTAGTGATTAAAAATGTGTTAATGCGAATCCAAACGTTTTGCTTGCTGTTGAGCTGAATCTCGTGGGCGGGACCTACACTGAAATAACCTTTGGCCAGTTTCAATCAGTGACAGCTTGGCAACATCCACTGTTAGTAAACAAGAGAGGGAGTTTTTGCTATTACTAAAACGGAAGTTATGTGTAAACGCACCTGCGCATTGATTTTCTGTCTTCTCTGCTCCTTCTCTGTCTGTACTAACAATGGATGTTGCCACGCTGCCACTCCGATCGAGACAATAGAGACGTGTCTTACATCTTTCAGCGTAGGCCCCGTCCACGAGATTCAGCTCAACAAAGAAAACTTTTTGATTTGCATTCATTTCCATTTTTAATCACAAATTTATTTTACTCAAATGCATTTTTTGGTTGCAGTGTGGAAAGTTTTGCTCTCAAATCTATTCTGTTTGATTGCATAATTAAGACACAAAAGTAACTCCATGGAGCTACATAACCCACTCTCTGAATCAATAGGATATATCATTTCTGCCTTATGTTTTTGAGGTGATGGTTGCCTCATAGGTAATGTAGGAGATGATGAAGCACAGTGGAGGTAATGTAGGAGATGATGAAGCACAGTGGAGGCTCAGTCAGAATATCTGCTCAGTCATTGTGAACACTGAGTTGTTTGTGTTAAGGAAGTCTACCCGCTGTGGAGAC
>OMPB01006517.1:0-13762 GCA_900312615.1 Stylephorus chordatus | reverse complement strand
GGGTCAGGGGGGACTAGTCCCCTCCAATATTTATAAGAGATGAATTTGTCCCCCCCAAAAATATCATGAATGATAACCACTTCACCAAAACAGGCTTTTATAACAGCAAAAGAAATTTGAGAAATAACCAAATCTTAAAAATCGCCACTTTTGTAAACACTCAAGACAGTGAACAGTACAGAAAAATAATATAAAACACATAATGTGTCCCCTCAATGCTCAAGTCTTTCTGCAGATGAATAGCTGTAGGCCTATCTAGTTTTTGACTTGAGTTTTAAGTTATCAGTTCAGTTGGGGTTACTTCAAAAAACTAGCTAGCTAACTATGGAACTGATAACTTCAGGCACATACGTTATAACAATTAGCTAGTTTTAGGGGGGCTACTTAATAAATATTTGAAATACATAATGACAGTCTACTTCATTATTTACCTTTTTTTTTTTACTTGGCAAGCCTATCTGAATGTTGTTTTTCCTTTACATAAATAAAATATTTCCACAATAAATAGATGCAGTAAAAGGGAAAATGGTTGCCTAAAAATTCACCAGAATGCAGGAAATTAAATGTATGATGCTCAAAATTTCCAGGGGGAGGACCCCCCCCCCCAATGGTCAAGTGAAACCTACGCCCTTGACTTGAGTACTTTCCACCTGTCATTCAAATGGATTCATTGTTAGTTCAACGCTGTTCCACTTTATGACCTCACAAGAAAACATTCTATATTGGAAGCTTGAAGATTGAATATTGTCAATATAAGATTGACCCAGATATGGCTGTTCATAGTTTGCGCATTCAATTGATCGCTGTAGCGCCCCCTCTTGACCAATCAAAATAAAAGTAATTCCACTCATCAGCTAAACATCCTGAACATTTTAAAGTTTGAATGAAGTTTCTAGCACAAAGTATGCCGAAGTAGTTAAGCTAATCGTGGTGGAGAAAGCAAAATAAATAAATAAATAAATAATATTATAGAGCATATAGCCTTGCCCTTAGCTTGGGTTCCATTGTAAGTTAGGCCTACTTATTTGTGTACAAGGAAGCACTGCATTCCGGTGGTTGATACACCCATGGTTGAAAGTAACAAAAAGTTTGCAGGCGCCCAAATAGTGAACGGCACTAATATCTGGATTTCTTATTTTTTTTAAACTGAGACCTGGCCTGTACTGTACTGAACTATACACAATGTTTATTTAAAGGAATACGTCGACGTTTTAAGATATAAGCTTATTTGCCGTCTTATCCATAGTCAGAGGAGACCAATTTCATCCCGATAGTCCGTATCGAACCGCAGCTGTATTGTTTACAGCCTAGCCACATTAGCATTTTGAATGCCTGCAGATAGGTTCCATTTTTAAACTTCTTCAGCGTTCATACATTTGTCATGAAGAGAATAAATACATACAGATTTTTTTTATTAATATCTACAGCTATGTGTGGTTCTGATACATCTGATAGACTCAAATAGAGTAATACATTCTTGCTAAAAGTTCAAGCATGAAGATACTTTCTTTAAAGTGGTTTCTGTCAAAATATTTAAAGATTACTTTAGCATATTTTGTATGTCTTGTTTTAGTCTTATTTTACAAAGGAATTTACTCCTGTAATGTTAAATTAATGTTTTATCAAGGTGAAGAGAACATACATCTTAGATGGTAACCAGAATGCTAAGATTTCAGTTATCTAAACGATGCAGTTTGCCAATGTTTTGTCAACATAAGGCCTAATGGTAAACATATATTATTTAGTTTAACAGTAAACAAATGTGCATTAAATAAAAAAAGCTAACATGTAGGAACAGACTAAATAAAGAACAAGGTACAATACATTTTTACCATATACTCACATTAATCTGCAATACCATACATCCCATTTGACGTTGATAGCCATCACATTAATCCCAAACTATTAAGTGCATTCAACTATAATATCAAATTACCTCCAAATTCTGGCACAACTTTGTAATTTTAAGCCCTCGTCAATGACATTGTATTCACAGGTTTATAACTTCCCTCTAAAATTCAGCACTGCATAATCATGCTGCCACTTTCTATTAACACGCTAAAATTCACATTTCAAAAACTACCCAAAGGCACATGCAATACGGGGGGCCTGTATCATATATGTTACTAGAAGAGGCCCTTCCGTTTCTTCAAGTTCTGTTGCTTCCACGGTGGCATGGAGTAGAAGTCAAGACGAGACATCCCCAGAACTACAGCAAACTCCTCGTCAGCTAGGTGCTCCTATAAACAGGACAGACATATGTGGTCAAACGTGACAAAATCTCGCATATTTCTGTATCACCCCTAACGTCATCGTCCAATCATTTGTTTTCTGTCCTTAAGAATATGTTAAATACCTAAAAAATATATATTCTATTAAAAGACCAGGTCATTAGACAGACAATTTCATTAAAGTGACATACCGGTAGACATCTTGCTGAATTATATGCGTAGAGGTAGGCTGGGAAATAAACCCATGACCCAGGTTGCCTATCCTTAATCTTGCCATTTCATCTTCTTATTTTATTCTATTCTATTTTATATTTTATCTTAGTTTTTATATTATATTGGATGCTGCTATGGTTGAGGAACCACAACAAAAGAAATTTCACTCTTTCTTGCTGTAAAAGGTATTGAATTATGTGACAATAAAGAATCTGAATCTGAATCCTTAGCTTCCTCTACTTAGCTTAGCTTCTTCTACTTAGCGTAGCTTGCAGCACTTGGCTTAGCTTCAGGCACTTCTAAAAGTATCCATTAGATTTCATGCTAAGTTAAAATGTTCAACCTCAGTTCATTGAGACATGAGTGCATAGTATCCCCTTTAGTCACCTCTTTCCTTGATGGATGAACTCCCTCCGGCAGGTCATCAGGCAGCCTGTTCACCAGTTTGTCAGCTGGGAAGGTCGGTACAACAGAAGGAGACAGCATTCCCATCCCTATGGGGCTCTGTGCAGGACTCTTGGCCATGTCCTGTGGACAGATAGAGATAAAGGCTTATGCCATCTATGAAGTCAAAAAAGGAGTGTGGTTAGGAGCATAAAAGGAGCAGCGTGGAACATTTGGGCCTCACCACTGTGATTCTGATGATATCGGTTGCGTCTCCGAGTTCAGACTTCAGCTCCTCGTATGACTTCCCTCCCTGGTGGAATAAAGGCCAGAATTTCTTCAACTATAGCTTGTCAAAACTTCATGCACTTATGGAATAATATTCACAAGTATGCTGCATGTGGCCTGTGGTGAACGTTGTATCTAAAAAGAGGAGGGCTACATCATTGTTTCAGTATGAAAAGCTATCTGTCCGGCACTCCAGCTGTCCCTTATGTTGATCCATCTTAGGTTTCCCTTGGGAACTACATACACTCCACTTTTGGGGATCCCAGGCATGGAACCATCCAGTGAATGTTGGGGGCTCGAAGCCCTGTTTGACCAGGGCGATCGGCGTTTCCACGTCACGTCCACTTGGATGGGAGCGCAGGTATTCCTGAGCTGTCGTCACGGCTGCGTCCTTCTCCGTTTGATTGGCCCCCTTCCCGATCCACAGGAACACCTGTGGCAGACAACCAGCTTCAGTTTCAACACAACCAATCCCGCCTGACATGTGAAATGTAAAGTGTACAATGCAGTCATTTTAACCAATATTCACTAAACTAACTGTTCTATACAAAACATAACGTGAAAGTATTAAAAAAGATATCTTTATTTTATTATATTTTACTTTACCATTATTCAATTATAATCATGAAACTTTGTAGAACCAAATTGACTAATTAACAAAGATAAAACAGGTCTTTTTTTTTGTTTTTACCATGTCCCAGATATCAAGCAGCATTATGTCATCCTCATCCAGGTCTTCCTGGTCAAAGTTGGTGATCTCTGTGGCCAAAAAACGTCCTGTCTGGTTGGAGCACTCAAACAACCTTGGGGTGACACTGTTCTGTCCTTCCTGGAGTCTGGCACGGTCGATAATGTAGAGGGGAGATGCGTTACCTAACGTTTTCACTTGCTTCACTACAAAACCTCAAATGAGTGAACAAAAGCTCTCCAAAATGATTTACACAAAGGAGCATGTTCAAATCTTTGTAATATTTTTTTTTTACATCTTTAAACATTATTAATTGATTTAAATTCATATCAACATACAGTATGTCCGCATCAGTAGCCTATAAGCGTTTCCGTCTCTCAGCTGTTGTGCACCACAGTTTCCTCAAGAGTCAAGTGTAGTACCTTTTGCTGTTGGCGTACTGTGTTCTACCATCCAGACTGACCCAGAACTGAGCAGGCTCCTGGCCCTCTGCTACCACGTGCTTCTCCCTTTTGGAAATGATGTTGGCCAGCGTTTTACCCATCTCTCTTTCATCGCCACTGCAACCCTAAGAGCAACACCGTTATACGGTTAGCACTTTTGACAGTGTCGTTGTGTGTTACCTGGGCTGTAATTGGCCATAGGTTGGCCGCCAGGTTGCCAAAGTCGAAGTACTATCTTTGTTTATATAGAATCCCATCAATCCCTTTCACTTCCTGTCTGATCTAAAAGGCACTCAGAATGGGCTCATCCAATGAGTCTCACGATCTCAACAGTCTCACTATCAACAACAAATAACAACTTTCCCATCGGACCACAAAAAGTCATCAACTCGAGCTGTAACATATAAAACAAACACCTAAAATCAAGTACAAAAAGAACAGTAAACTGACAAAATTCACAACTCTGTAACTCACCGAGTAAGAATTAGCAGACACTGAAGAAGTCTGTCAAACTGACCTTTCCATACCACAGATAGCAGCAGGTTTCAGTGCTGAGCACAAAGACGTCATTTGAGTTGAGGTAAGAGCAACGTGCGGGAACTTCTTGGGCTTGGGTGTTGAACTCGTTGGTTCCGCGCACGTGGAAGAGACGCACGCTGGGAGGGACATGTGCCGAGTTTTCCCTGGAGCTCCCTTCCTGTCAACAATACACCACAATTAGGCCTTCCTGTGAACTGAACATACTGTACATGGCTTTGTTCATGAAGGTACGATCCGATTCGCAAACACCAATTTTGGGTGGTCAGCTTCTAAGGTGACTTGTCTTTATTAGGTTCACACCCGTATTTTTAGCTGACCAGTTCAGATCCCCTGAGAGGCACCCTTTTAATGTCAGATGATGTACACTGACCGTGCACATGGTCAATATATCTTCATATTTTTTTTTACATAAAGAAAGGAATCTGTTCATGTGATTTAGTGGAAGGTCAGTCCGCACTTACCTCATAGATGATCATCTTTCCTTTGAAAATGGCCATCAGATGAAGAGGTTCTTTTCCCATAGGTACGCGGACCTGCACGGGCTCACCGTTGTACTGCTGGTCCAGCTGGACTGCCAGGAACGCAGAAGCTGTGATCTCTGCTGTACTCGCATGGCGACCCTACGCCAGCAATATTGCGCACACACACACACACACACACTTTTATCTGTAATTCATATTTAGAGAAACAATTGGACAAAAAATGTGACTATTCTTGTCACGTCAACCTATACTATTTACTCTAGGCCTGTGGTTTCCAGCTGTGTTAGAATTCAAAGTGGACCATCAGCAGTCTGGACAGCCAAAATACCCCGAAAGAAGAAGGAAGTGTTGTGTAATTTCAGTGTCTTCAAAATAACTTGCTACACTCCCCAGTCTGTGAATACATGTCATTCTCACCAGAAGTATTTGTCTGATATATTTGTATTAATTTGCAATGCATTGGTATTTGTCATAAAAGAGCATACCTCATTACATTGTTTATTTTAAATGAGCAAAACATGTATCAAATTAATTTACAATTACAATTTAGCAGTCTTAGTTAAGACACAGCAGACCAAAAATCTTGTTCGTCATTTAGCCCTGAAATGTGAAATTGGTATTTTTTCTGAGTCTTACCTGCCAGATGTAAAGTATGTAGTGTTGCCGGCTATTGACCTCATATTTATAAAGAAGGAGATAACAGTCCCCCCCATGGAAGTGCCCCAGCCACTTCCTGTCTAGGTGCACCAGCTCGTTATTCTCAACGCGCCACACCTGTTTAAAAAGGGGGGATGTTTTCACTGGTGTTCACAAGCATTATGGAGGAAAAGCCTTGCATTGCAAGGATGGAAATGGGTGACATCAAATATCCTGGGTACATTTGATTGGAGTGAGAACACATTTGATTATTTCTGACCTCCGTTTCGCCCGTTCCATCATCCACCATCTTCTGCTGGGCTGCCACGTCAGGCCTGGCGTGCATGGAGGTGGCGTCAAACTTGATCTGCTCCACTTTTGCTACGTATGGAGAGACAAGTGGTCTGGTTTGCTACCTGAGGTTGACACCGTTTACATAGTATGCAAATATTGATGGTAATGCAGTTTATATTTCTATTGTGTTTCTATGGTGTTTACTCCATGGTCAAGGAGGTGCCAGAAAGAAAAGTATCCTCTATTAGACGGATGTAAGAACAGAATAGTCACGTGCAGTAGCCCAGGCAAACATGCAAGCACGCACGCACGCACACACACACACACACACAAGGGGTCCAGCCTCCCAACGTTGCACTTCAGAAGGACCACTGGATATGGAGGAAGCTCACCAATTTTTCCTGGGCTGTTTGTTTTTCCCAGTCCCAGTGTCTGGCCCTTGACTGTCCAGCTCCTGAAAAGCTGCTTGAACATTGCGGACTCTGCGCCATCGTTCACTGTCTCTACATAGGTCGAGGGAGAGTAAGCCTTGGCCTTGATGTATGCCTACACAATCCAAAAATAGGTTACCTCAAAGAACCACATGCTTCGAGGTGTTGCTAACTTATACAGTTTCCTGGCAAACTAGTTGCAAGTTGATTAAGTTGGACGAGAGAAAATGAATTGAAACAAATCGGCCAAACTAGAAAATGCAGACATTCTATGCCAACGGGCAGTAGATGGATTCAAAGACGTGAAGGAGCCTTGCATGGAATAGTGTGTGTGTAATACAAGCCGTGTCTCACTTCTGCTTTATTCAGTGACTCAGACCGCTCCTTCTCTGAGGCCTTTTTTCCTTTCCAGATGAAAATCCTTGTCCCACTTTGGTCCAAAAGATAGCAGTCCTGGGAGGCATCACATGAAAGTGACTTAATTGGATTGATCATTGATGCAAGTTCATTCTGAACTTAAAAAAAAGGCATGGCAGCAAGGTTCTATATAACATGTAGGTGAGAAACTAAATGTGATTTAATTTCCTCTGAGCTGAATCTGTACTTCTAGAGGGTAAGTTCGGAATTTTTGATGTAAAGCTTCATTTCCCACTGACCCATGATGATTCTGATTGTTTGAGACATTTTTCAGGGCTTGGGCAGGTACAGTAGGTTTATGCTAATGCTAGAACAACCTTATAATAACCACTAGCAGCCACTACCAAACTCAATTTAAACACTCCACAGTGCACCCAAAGTTAATAAAATAGTACTACTAATAATAATAAAATTACGACAGTCTATCGGGGTGAAATGTTTATAGCGTAATTTTAGAAGTCAAATTAACACCAACATATCAACAACAGGAAGTTGCAATGGCCATGTTTCAAAGGCATGTCTGACTTTGAAGAGGATAATTTGAATTCTAAAATGACACTATAAACACTCTAATTCTCCCCGATAGACTGTCGTAAATTTATTATTATTATTATTAGTAGTACTATTTGATTAACTTTGGGTGCACTGTGGAGTGTTTAAAATGAGTTTGGAAGTGGCTGCTAGTGGTTACTGGTTACTATAAGGTTGCGCTAGCATTAGCATAAACCTACCTGCCCAAGCACGCGACTGGGTGCACGGAGCTGAAAAATGTCTCAAACAATCAGAATCATCATGGTATGGGTGAGTCAAAAATGAAGCTTTACGTCAAAAATTCTGAACTTACCCTTTAAGGGTTGCAGCTCATTTCAAAATACATCCTGTTGGGTGGCGTTGTGAGTCACAGGAAAGGCTCATACATGGCTTGTATACCAAGCATGCGATAGCTCTAACACGATCCACATTCTCATTATATCACACATCCACTCCTATAAAAATAACGCCAGCAGAACAAATCACTTGAAATGCTAACCAGACAGTAAAATGCAAACACATGGATGGCACCCAACAGCAAACTGTCGTCTATGCAATTGCAGTAGCAGACACAACGCTCGCAATAACTTGTCTTTCTCTAGAGACGGGGCTGCCCCTGATGTTTTCCTTTAGTTGTCCTTTAACATTGATGCTTTCTTTTCGTGTGTGTGCAGTTAGCTGACCTCATGACTGAGCAGCTCCTGCTTCAGAGGCTTCACAGCCACCTCCTGAACCACCAAGTTACCCTGGGCATCCGATATACTGAGTAAGACACAGAGATAGAGCGAGGTGATAATCGAACAAAAAAAAAAACATCATTATCCGTTTTATTGTACTAACGGTGTTCATTTTTCAGACTAATAAAGTTGAGGCGGAAGAGAAGTTGTTTAATCAAAGGGGGGAGGGTTATTTTCTTTTCTTTGGGTGGGTTTAAGAGTTGCCACTGACTGGAAGAGTTTGATGCTGGTCCTCAGCTTATGGTCCACCACGTCGTCGGGAACGACGGCATCCTTGATTTCCCGCCTGTCTCCTAGGTGCTGCTTCATCAGCCTCAGCGCCTCCTCCGAGGACTTCTCGTCCTCGGCCTCCACAATAGTGATCTGTGCACGGCCACCACGCTCCCTGTCCCGGATGTCCTTGGCTAGGTTCATTGCCTTAAGGGGACAAGTGTAGAGAGAAGCCGCTCTATTGTAACATAAACACTGCTTTGACACTTGTTCGACAGTTTAGTTTATTGGAATTGTCTATGTTTATTCATTTATTGAGCATTAAATACACCATGAAATGAAAATGGACTATTTCACCTTGTTAGTTAACTTCCACAGTCATATTATATCACCTGTTCAATAAAGTATGCCAAACCATTTACAGTTAGTTGAAGGATGTTACCTCCTCTATGGGAGTATTTTTTTTGTCCATTTCACTTTGCTTCAAGAGGCTTACCTTGAGCCTCTCCATGCGGTTGCTTTTGGGTCCATTCCACTGAATAATAAGGTTTCCAAGGTCCAAAAGGAAGACATCTCCCTTGTTGAAGCTACTCCAGGTCATGTCCACCTGAACACACAACAAGGTGTTATGTAAACATGAAAAGAAAAAGATAAACCAATATTATCCAAATGCAAACGGTCCAACTAGAACCAAACATTGTACTTATTGGCTTTAAAAAATAATATTGTCATGATTGGACCTTTTGAAGTGAGCTAAGAAATCACTTCACACGACAAGGAATCTTCCTCTTATGAACTTTACTGAACTTTGTCAGGCGAGTACAGAACATACAGCCGTTTACATTAATGAAGGCAGTTGTGCAGTGTTGTGGACTCTACACAGAACAGCAAGCTAGCACTGTCCATGCGATGAGCCGTGAGCACTGTTATTCCCTAATAACACTCTTTGAATGGAAGCTGGAACTAGTAACAGCAAGGGTGGGTGTTGGGCTCCTACTCTCTCCCAGGAATAGTAGAGAACTCCCTACTCCACCCTGTGAGAGGAGGGAGGGGGGACAAACCCATCCGCCGTGAACTGGCTCACACTATGAATAGTCATATATGACTATGAGCACACACGCGCGTGCGCGCGCGCACACACACACACACAATAGTTTTAATATTTAATTTAATCATGCAAAACATTTATTTTACTGCCATTGGTTGCAACAAATTCATGGACCTTTGAATTTTCAAAAATATTTGCAAAATGGGCAAGGAGAAGGGTGTGCTTATTTACTCTATAAACATAAATGATGTCAAATGTATGGCCTCAGCCTTTTCATAGAGCACAACATCTGCATTGGTTTGTTTACACACCAACCAATGCAAACAGCACCAACAGAATGACATTTTATATTGAAACTTTGAGTTTAAATGTCTAAACTTTGGCTCAAGCTGATTATTTTAAAAGGGGTGTGTGGTAAAAGGTTGAAGAACTCCTTGCAACCCTGCACAAGGTAACATTTTGCTCAAATATATAACTCGTGAACCACCACGATGGATCACTGGTCAGATGGGTGAGTGAGCAGTGTTATCGACTTACACTGGCTAACTTTGTAACGTTTTTGTCTTTGTGCTTCGTCCAGCTGTGCTGTAGCCCAGTTTAAAGGACAGTTCAGTTTGACATTTGACAGCGACTCACCTCTCCCGCCACCACGTGGCTCCGCCCCTTGACATGGAGCAGTCGTTTTACGTCATAGGTGTTGGTCTCCACATGGTTCATCCCAGAGGCAACGCCGCCCTTCTTATAGCTGTGTGAAAGTCCAATCACATGATAGGCATGATGTACATTTTTTTTTTACCACATACCTTGTTTTGTTTTTTTTTTATAAATTTTTGTTGTTACTTTGAAATGTGAAGGGAAGTTCCAGTGTCTTCATATTGTTAAGCGGTCACCTTAAATAGTGAAACCTTGGCGGTTAGACACAAAAACAACCTTTATGTATTTATATCCAGTTCATGAAGAAAGTGTGCTTTAGTCTATTTATGTCTTCACCAAGAACTTAGCAGGCTATTTTAAACACTCCACTTAAAGGTGCTATAGATAACATTGCTCGAAGCACACGCGTCCTCAATTGGTTGCCAGTTCGTTGCACAACCCGCATATTTCGTGTTTGAGTGGAGTGAGACTCAGTCATGTCAAGTGATGAATCTTTCATGGTAGAGTAATGAATACATTTTGCAACATGTAGCTATGCATTATCTATAGATTTAGGTTACTTTGTGCGGGCGCTTACCACAGAACTCAGCCATTTTTTCCGCCAACCTCGGAGACTCGTGACGCAGAGATACCGCGTGATACCAACGTCGTAATACTATTGGCTCACGAGCCTTGTTAGAGGGAACCAAACCTCAGACAGAGATAAACAAAACATTCATTTCGGGCCCGACAAAATTTTTAAAATGATAAATTCATAATCAATCGTTTTTGGTGGGGAAAAGGAATATATTTATGTCGCACCTTTCTAAAAGCTCTGTGGATGTATTATTTTTTTTAAATGATTCGTGTACATAAAAATGTTATCTATAGCACCTTTAACGAGCCAGCTGTCACGTCGGAACCGGTTCTGATTCTAACTTACCTTTTTACCTTTCTGATCGTTGTGTTTCCAGAAAGAAAACCTGGTTGTACAGTAAGTACCTATACCTGATTTTATGTCACTTGGATCACTTGAATAACATCCGATACAGCTTACTCCATGCAAAACAGTCAAACACTCGTCATTGCCCCTCCCTTTAAACGTTAACAGACGCAGGCATCTTTTTGCGTGTGTTTCTGCTCACATGAGGCCTTTTTTGAAGTAGCCACGGAACACGTCACTCTCACGGCCCTGCGTCTCACGGTGCTGGATGGCCATCCCGCCGAGCGCCTCATCTATCATGGTGGTGCAGATGGCCGCTGAGCCCTGCTCATCCTGAGAGGAGCATGTTCCAAGCCAGTAGTGGATATCATAGGTGAAAGAGCTGTGCACTTTGATGGTCTGCAATTTGGGAAAAGTTCGTACATACATACATACATACGTATACTTACATACATACATGTATTATGGTACACTGTAGAATCACTATTGTCATCAAAATAACCTATAGCTTCAGAATCTCTACTTGGGACAAATCTGAAACTAAACATGTAGTTTTTTTTTTTTTGTTACTTACATAAAGGATAATATAGCTGTCCCCTTCATAAAAACTTCCATAAGCCTTGATGGGCACGGGCACCATTTCCATGTCCTGACCAAACAATGAATGAGACAATTCAAACAGAATTTTGCATGCATTACAAAAATAGTGGCAAAGCAAACCTTTGACCCCAAACATCAAACATTGCCATCTCACCTCTATTCTCCATATTTGTAGGCCAGGTGAAGTTTTATTAAGGGCCTCTAAAACGGGGGTTTTGACCCGGGGCATGGCTCCTGTTCCAATGATAAGGTGATATCTGAACATGAGCAGAGGGGAGTGTGTAGACAGTTAAGTACAAAGAAACATATTTTGTGTTTTTGTGTTTACAGTATTTTAATGAGCATAATGTTAGTGTGTTACTTGTCTGGCTCACCGGAAGTAGGCTGAGGGTATAAGCCTGCCACTGGGCGACTATTTCAGTCGCTAATTCTCCTTCCCTTTCCACTATCTGCAACACTATTTTTGCAAGGGCACCGTCGCTGCATCCTGGGCTTTATCAGATAATTTTTTCCCTATACCAGAATGATAACGGTTTGAGCCAGACCTTCCAGCAAAGTGCAGAGATAGGTCTGGCTGTGCAAGACTAGTGTATTACAAATCATAGAATGTGGTTGCTTTTACGTTCTGAACAGAGTAAATGGAGAAGTGAAGCAAGGCGGAAACTAATGGCATAATACAAATGAAACAGGAAGTGAGGATGTTACAACATGACAACACCTTGGGAACATTAGAGTACTGTACATTTTGAAGAAAAAGATGGTGATCCAACGCTACACAGGATTACATAGCAAATGGTTTAGGTTTCCCCCTGTCAGTTAAGATGAATCTTAGCACACAAGTAGGCCTAAACTGAAGATGTTGAAATAACAATGACTTGACCTGGTGACCTCTTTTGGTCACACACACTGATCAAAAATCAGTGTGATTACAATTATGTCTAAGAATTGCGTTACGTAGGCCTACGAATGAATTCATAATAAAGCATAATATACAATCATCCACTATGACCTTTGCAATATGGGGCTCTTATGAGATCAACCTATATTGAGGATGTGTGGTGTTAAAGGCTAGTTTTACGTAGTAAGGGTTGAACAACAACCCTGAAACACTGTCTAAATTTGCCTTCAATTGGTGACGTATGTGAAAATGCCGGAGGTCTGCTGCTGGTGTACCATAACCTAAAATAATAATTACTAGACCATAAAGACATCGTGTTTGCTCTCTTTCAGTTTCTTTCAACTGCACACTAGCCAGCTGTATTTTGTTAACAATAGATAAATGGCTAGAGGTCCTAGCTCAAGCATAAGCAAACGATGCTAAGTAAACAACTAGCCAACCAATTGAATAAACTAAAAGAAAAGCACTACACTATGGTTTGGGGGTCAACGGCGTGGCTTCAGAGCAACACATCATAATTGTCTTTTTTAATTTGTCAGTCCAGCTAATATCTCCAATCAGATGAGCTAGCACAAACAAATATTGTTGTAAAGGTACAATAAAGACCCAGCGCTATGTGATTCATCTTGTCAACTCCTCTTTTCCCTACATTAGATGTCATTAGAACAGGACCTGGGTCTCTCCCCGGTGTACAATGTTGTTGTAAAATCATTAATGCATTGATTTTCCAGTTCAGTTGATGTGTTTACAGGGTAATTAGATGAGTGATAGGCATAGATTCCTTCCACCCAGTTACCTTACTCTGATAAGACTGAGGTAACTGGTTCAATCAATAACAACAAGCGGATATCTTCATTAGAAATGTGAACATTTCCTAATACCCTTATCACCACCCAATTGACCTCCAAGGCTGTCGTAATTCCACAAGTCAAATATGTGAGCAGCCTATGGTAAAAATAAGAGACTTTTTTTATTTTATTGGTGAGTAATCAGAATTATTTTTTTCACAACTTCTTTTTTTCACAACTTCCTTTTTGCTGGGAGGTTAATTGCCCTCATGTCTTTTTGCTCCAATGTGTAATCTGAACGTCTGCATAGACCCTGCTGAAGTACAA
>OMPB01006359.1:3352-16517 GCA_900312615.1 Stylephorus chordatus | reverse complement strand
CTGTGTGGGTGTGCAGGGCAATGAGAAATTTACAAAAGAGACAAGAAATTAGTGAATAGGGCTATTGCACGATCCTGCATAACCCGTCCCCCATCTTCTCAGGCTGCGATCCGCAGGGCTACAGTGCAGCGCCTCTTCAGCCCTGTGCTGGTGGGTACGGCATTAAAGAACAAGGGCGTTCAGCCTCTACTGGATGCCGTCCTAGAGTACCTGCCAAACCCCACAGAGGTCAACAACTATGCTATCTTAAATGACGAGTGAGTCTGAGCTACTGCAGGTTTTCACTGAAACTGAATTGATCAAGGTTTTGATTGGTTAAGCCCTCTTAAGAGAAATGATGTGTCCAATCATTGAAGCCACATGTTCCCATTAATACCATTGCAGACGATTATGGTGATGAATGTTTGGTAGCAAAGGGTCAAAGGTTTTTGGCAATTTTCCTGCACTGATATGAATAAGCTGTTTGATTTCTTAGGGATTCCAATGAAAGCTCTAAGATTCGGATGGATCCTGCAAGAGACCCCACTAAGTCTTTTGTTGGGCTTGCCTTCAAATTAGAGGTAAGAAGAAGAGGTTTCCTATTTACTTGAAGTATTAATGACACAATCTTTTTACATCATTTTAATCCACATTTGATTGTTTTCTTGCTGGTATTTTATGGCGGTAAAAATAGCCTTTCACTCTTGCTGTTAGATATGTGTCTGCCAATTGTGCAAATATAATGTAAGTCAATTCTGACATAGGTACTTTTGTAAGTCGCTTTGGACAAAAGCGTCTGCCAAATCCCCTAAAAGTAAAGTAAAAGTAAAGATAATGCATGAAGGAAAAGGCATTCTTACATATGCACATTTAAGAAGAACACCATGAATAAATAAGACATCAAAAAATTCTGCAATCGTAAGAGTTCTACATTAACTCAACAACACTTCCACTTCAACCACTGCCATTACCTTCTCACGTCCCTCTCACATATTTGAGCTTCTGTGTTTCTATTCCACTACTAGGCAGGAAGGTTTGGTCAGCTGACCTATGTACGGGTGTACCAGGGCTGTTTGAAGAAGTCTGAGTACATCTTCAACACACGTACGGGCAAGAAGGTCAGAGTACAGAGGCTAGTGCGCCTCCATGCCGACCAGATGGAGGTGAGAATTGGAAATGATGCATTCAGTTTCTTAATCACAGATTGGTGTGATTAAGAAAATAGGCTCAATACCTTTTGTAAGGAAGACAGGACCATGATGGCGTTTTAGCCAGGCCCGTTTATTATAGTTCTGCTGCCCTCTCTGGGCAGCAACTGAAAATAACTAGAACTCAAATTACAGTATATTGTCGAGCTGTTTATATCGCTCTCGGCCGTCCTTCAGCTCCTCGTTCCTCCCCGAGAGCCATGCCCCCCTCCTATCTCTCCCTACAGGCAGTGCCTGACCACACACCTCTCAACCTCACAACCTTTTTACCAAAATGTTACAGAAATGAATTGTTTTTACATAACTGAAAGATATGAGAGTCTTGAACCTTCATTCTGATGTTTATAAAGCAGCCCTTCTGGATAAGCTCTGATCTCTTGCTGTTTCAGGATGTGGACGAAGTGTATGCTGGAGATATATGTGCTTTGTTTGGCATTGACTGTGCTAGTGGAGACACTTTCACATCCAGGAACATTGCCAACCTCTCTATGGTGGGTAACTTTAGTTCCTTCAGCAGAGGCAGAAGAGCAGTATTGAATTAAATTGGACCACTTTATGTACGTATTTGGCCATTATAGAGGCATCATATCCATTTGGAAATATTAACTGTCCTCTTTGAATTACTTTATTTTCAAATTACTACCATTATTAAATTTAATATTATTATTTAATACATTGTCTGCCCACAGGAGTCCATCCATGTTCCCGAGGCTGTCATCTCCATGTCTATAAAGCCAGCAAACAAGGTGAAAAGCCACCCTTATTTAACTGTATGAAATGAACATTAATTATGAGATGAGCATTAACTTTTATTTTTATACTGTAGTTTTTGACCGCTGTTGTTGATTACTGTACCTTTATTTTAGCACCTTTATTTTTGACTATTTACTATTTGCTTACCTCATTTGCTTACCGTATTTACTGTACCTTATTCTTACTTGCGTATTTACTTGCACCTTATTTGCAGTAATGCACCTTTACTCTGCTGCTGCAATACCGAATTTCCCCCCTGGGGGATCAATAAAGTATTATCTTATCTTAGGTCAAATCAAGGTGAAAAGCCACCCATACAAGTGTATGAAATGAACACGAGCAGGTCAAATCGTTGACAGGATGTTTTCTTACGGCCATTTTATTCAATGTTGTCTTGGCCAGAATGACTTGGATAAATTCTCCAAAGGTATCAATCGCTTCACCAGAGAAGATCCAACATTCAGGGTGCATTATGACACCGAGAGCAAGGAAACCATCATCTCTGGCATGGGGGAGCTGCATCTGGAGATCTACTCGCAGGTACGTGTTCACACCTGAAATGTAAGGATGTAAACACAGTATCTTCATTGGGTGAGCACCATAATGGCACCATTTGTATCCTATAGTACAGATTCTATTATTCTACATTTACATTTAGGGCATTTAGCAGACGCTTTTCTCCAAAGCGACTTACAATTGGTACATTTGTAGAGTACATAGTTTGTCAGAGAGGGGATTCGAACCTGTTACCTCTTGGTCTACAGTCCGATGCCTTAACCACTGGACTAACCCCCCTATGTCCTTATATAGTCATGATGCAGATGTATTTTCCATTTGAATTGGGTGTAGGACAATTGGAGCGTATAGATTTCCATCAAATCCACTGTTCTCCATTTGCCTTTCTTTGATATAGACTTCTTTAATATACGTTTCTTTCCTGGTTGTTTTCGGGCGTCATTCAGATAAGATGTCTTACTTTGTCCTGGTCTCTCGGGCCATGTCTAAACATGTTTAATGGAAAAACAAACCTATTCCAATGCCCTATTCTTTTTTTTTTGGTAGAGGATGGAGAGGGAGTACAACTGCTCCTGTGTGATGGGGAAACCCAAGGTGGCATTCAGAGAGACAATCACCAACGCTGTAACGTAAGTACTGGTCATCTGAGACTTCAAACCCAGCACCCAAGTTTACAATTAAAACCCAGGGAGCCAATGAATCCAAAGATCTTTTATTAGTAACTACAGCAGCAGAGTATAAATCCAGAACTTTACAACATCTACAGCACTAATATTTCTAGTCCAATTACCAACATTTTGGTATTGGTGCCAAAAATCATGGCTTACTTTGAACCGGCCCAGTGTGAAAAAAACGGTGTCCCGTCCCCAGAATACTAATATATATATATAGTGACTGTTCACCGTTTGCATGACTGTAGTTTAACTTATTGTTTTTGAGGTTGTGCACAATGATCACACTTTGGAAATCTCTCCATCTGCAAGACGTTCACACCCTCCTCTGGAGACCAGGTGACGAGCATCTTCCAGGGGATGATCTCCTGCAACAGATTTTGTGGAGATGTAACCCCCGGTGTAGAATTGGATCGACGTACGGGCGTGTATGCGTTTTTGTTGGAATGGTCACAATATAAGTGTAGTGACGATTGTAGAACTATTATATAGTTTTGGTGCCACATTCTTTTAAATCAAATCTTTCAACTGCAGCCTTAATTCCAAATGATTACCTGAGAAATCATCTCATGCAGCCGAACATCGTAGTTGAATCTCAGTTGGTTGTTCTCGGTTTCCTGAATGGTCGGTGAGGGGAACAATGTCATAACAAATCACCATAAAACTAGGGTGACGTAACAAGTGCAGGGATTTTCTTTTATTCCTTTTTCTTTTCTTTTATCTTCAAATTTCCCACCAATTTAACGATTAAGCAACTTTAAACAATAGTCATTATTGGCTCCATTTTTTTGACCCACAACTTAAACGGCCTACTTTTGGCGCCCGCTCACCAGCTGTGTGACGTTTTCGACATCGGCCATGTTGTACAGGGTGTTCTCAGTAGATTCCTTCAGCATGACATAGCTGGACGCTACACCCCCAAGGTGCCAAAATGGCTTCAGGGCAGGGTCGATGTGTCCATAGCTGTCTGTTGGTCGGTATAACATTGAAAGCATGGAGATGAGACGAATACTTTTAGATAGAAAATTATGATTCGGCATCTCTAGGTGTAATGTATAGGAGCTGTTCAGGATTAGTGATGGTGGCCATTTGTGTTGTATTGGTGATCTTAAAAAAATAAAAAAAATAAATACATAGTTTACTTGGAATACCAAGCAACAATGCTGATATACCATTCCATATAACGCAGTACTTTTTTCAATGCTTGTCACGTAGTAGATCTATAAGCAGACTTTATGACTGTACAGTGTACATACCAGGTAAGTTATGCGCTGACAATAGATTCTGGCTCGTATTGTACTGGTTGTACAAGGCCTCCTCTTGAGCAGTGCTGTTGATTTTCAAAAGGCCCTCGCACAGAGACGTGACCTGGGGTGGATGCTGAGCCTTGGCTCCTGAAAACAGCACCTCTGCAGTGCACTTCTCAGTCGTCTGCACACATCAGAAGGTTACGTCGTACAGGGCGGAGAGTGTTATGTCATACAGGGCAGAAAGCGTGATGGAGATTTTTCCATATATATATAATTCTGTTCTGGCACTCGGAAGGAATGCATGGCGAAAAAAAGACCATAAGTCACACACGGTCAACACCAAAAGAAGCGGTTCTGCTCTAAGTATTATAATAGTGCCCATGAGTTGATGTATTTTACTGTATATCCCAGGGTGGGTGCCTTTTTGTATCAAAAAAATCTTGTGAAGAAGAATCAGTGAGAGGCTGGTACTGTATGTAAGAAATAACTAGAAATAGACCAGAGCGATGGCAAAGCCCAAATGATGTTGCTGTAACCATGGTAGCAGGAAAATTGTGGAAATAACAAGCCTAGTTCTACTGCAGAACAGATAAGACAAGCCTCAACATTATACAACTTAGTCCCTAGTCACTTATAAACCTACTCAGCTCAGCCAGCGTCAGTTAAATGACCCAAGTTGTAAAATATTGGGAATGCAAGTAATCCAGGAATAAATCAATATTAACCCAAACCGTTTAGTTTGAACTATTTTATAAATCAGATCTTACATTGCTGATATACTCCTGCACGGAGATCTCCACGTGGTACTTCCTCCCAGAATCCCCCACCTCCTGACGGGGAAATCAGAGATAAAATAGTGGTTTAGATTTAGCTCCATTTGCCCCCCCCAACTCGGATTCATGAGACTGATGAATCTGAGTTGGTGATTCATTAATGAATGAGTCTAATGCCACACCCCCAAGGTGCCAAAATGACTTCAGGGCAGGGTCGCAGCGGCAAGGCTGCAGGGAGTCAATACACTAATGATTAGAGTGTATTTACCTCTGTAACCCTGCTTACCTCTGCAGTGGCACTGTAGACTGTGTCCAGCCCGACCCACTTGTATGGTGAGCCATAGCGAGTGTTAAGGTAGTGCTGGGCCACCTTGGCTGCTCTCTGGGCAGGGTAGTATTTTGGGTTGAGCTCTCCGGACTCCATCACATCCTCCTCAAGCCCGGTCTCTGCTTCCACCGCTTCCTGTTTTGTTTTGGGATGCACTTCAGAAAAGTGGAAGAGGGCTTCTCCAACTAATGGAGAACAATGCAAGAATAGGCAGGCAGAATCCGGTGCGACAGAGCAGGGAAGGAAGGGCTTTCTAAACCAAATAAACTTTGACCCCTGGTGTAGGCAGGGAGGCAGCTGAAGTTCTAACTTAAGATAAAGGAGTGGACTAGCTTACGCAAAGATGTGCTGACTCAATGGAAAAGAATTAAGAAAAATAGTAGCACATAGTATGTAGCACATAGCATATAGTATGCATTTTAAAAAAACACATACATGTATAGATGACAGAATGTGATAAGAAAACAAAACAAAAAAAGGTGTGAATTGAAAAGGTTAACCTGGCACTGCAGGCAGTACTTGAGATGAACTGTGTACTTCCTGCCCTACACGAGTTATGACATCTCTTCCTGCTACTTTTCACGGACCTCCCTCTTTTTTTTTTTTTTTTTTTTGTTCAAAAATGTTTTTAAAGAGACAGGCACTAGCAGTTCCAAGTTACATTTTATACTGTAATTTAACCATGCATCGTTATATTTAACCTTTCTCCATTATTATTCAAAAGAAATTATATAGCCTGTCCGTGATGTACTTTATTCAAATGCAGTGTTTTTGTTTGACCCCCTTTCAATAGTGTCACATGCAAGTGATTGAGCCTAGAACTATGGATTTTATCTAAAAAAAAAAAAAAATGACCAGCAGCTGAATAAAGTCTGACGGTCTTGAACCTAGGTGGTGTGTCATAGAGCACACTGCCTTCTTGGTCAAAATGCTCAAAAAGTGTTGTTTAACCCGTTTTCTAGGTTTGACTTCACCCATAAGAAACAGTCAGGCGGTTCTGGGCAGTATGGAAAAGTAATTGGAGTTTTAGAGCCTCTGGAGCCAGAAAGCTCCACAAAGCTGGAGTTTGACAACCAGACTGTCGGAACCAATGTCCCAAAGCAGTTTGTCCCTGCAGTTGAAAAGGTAGGCATGATTTAAGTATTGATAGATTTTTAGATATTAATTCTACATGTGAAGACATCTGTAGCATTATGGTTGGATACCTTTCTTTTTGGCATTGGTATTGGCCTTACTGAGCCCAAATTACTACCAATTCTCAGTCTGTAATGGATGGTACACTGTCAGGAAACCATGCTGTCACTCAGAAAGATGTGGTTTACATGTTATAAACATCAGGAAGGGAGAACTACAGTAGACACTAAAGTCGCTTTTCCACTACATGGTACCGGCTCGAATCGACTTGCTTTTGGTACCAGGTACCAAACGCCGGTCGCTTTTCCACTACATATTTTAGTACCTGCTCAACCGTCTATTGAGTCTATTGTGGCCGTATATAGCGTATATGTGCAGGGTGTCATGCAGTCTAGTGACTACTGCTGACCAATCAGTAGTCTGCATTGTTTCACGTCACCTTTTGGTATCACCTCAGCTCGCTTGGAACATTGACGGTGGCGATACCAAAAAATAAAATAAAATAAAATAAAGAAGTAGTACCTGGTACTACTTTTGCACAATGGAAAACAGAAAAAGCTGAGTCAAGCCGGTACCATGTAGTTGAAAAGGGCCAAATGTTCTGCAGCTACAAACACTACAACACAATTCCTTTATGGTCTGGATTAAGAAGACCTAATCAAAACCCCAAATATTTTAACAGATTCATATTTGACCAGTGGAGAAAAGTTGAAAGGTCTCTATGAACACCAATACAAATGGGGAATATTAATCATGTTGTGTCTGGGATTTGTAGTTTCATACAGCTGCACCTAAGGGGTCAATAATGGGCCAAAGTTGTGTCCGATCCATTAGATTAAATTATTAGATTCAATTACAGTGTTCATATCTAATCACATATAAGGGCTGGTTGTCTCTGAATGTGTCTTACTTCTGCACTGTTTTATGCTAAAGGGGTTCAGGGAGGCCTGTGAGAAGGGGCCTATGAGTGGACACAAGATTTCAGGTATTAAGATGATTCTGGAGGACGGAGCGAATCACATGGTGGATTCCAACGAGATCTCCTTCATCCGTGCAGGAGAGGGTGCTCTTAAACAGGGTGAGGGCTCTAATCACTCTGATCTCTGGTGCTCTTTTTATTTAATATGGCATTTTTTTTGTTCATTGTTCATCAAGTCGAGTATTTGATTTCTTAAATGCGTTATGCTCTGTTGTTCCTTCTGTTGTTCCTTCTCTTGCCCTCTAGCCATGGAGAAGGCCAACACTGTCATTTTAGAACCCATCATGTTAGTGGAGATAGTAGCCCCTGAGGAGTTCCAGGGACAGGTTATTTCTGGGGTCAACCGTCGCCACGGCGTCATTACAGGACAGGATGGGACAGAAGGATACTTCACGCTTTATGCTGATGTGAGTGCATTTCTGCAAACTCGTCTGTCACCCTGCTGCATGTGTCGTAAGTCATTGATGTCCTTGTAAAGTAGTATTGCATTTAATTTGTTTCACACTCCTGTCCTCTCTATAGATCCCACTAAACAACATGTTTGGTTATGCCACAGAGCTGCGTTCCTGTACAGAAGTATGTTAAAACAGATTTTTAATATATATAGATATATAGAGATGTAAAACCAATTCTGATTCTTATAATCTAGGAGTGCAAATGAAATTCGCCAAATTATAACAATATTAAAATACAATAATGCTTCATCAGACTTGACCTGACAATTGTTTTCATATTGTTCATCTCAAGGGTAAAGGAGAGTACACTATGGACTATAATAGATACCAGCCCTGCTTGCCCGGCACTCAAGAGGAACTTGTCCATAAATACTTGGAGGCAACAGGCCAGCTACCTGTCAAGAAAAAAACATGGAAGAACTGAAAGATGCCATGGACTTCTGCTCAGCTAAATACTGGACTGCGTCATGATCGTTTCCACCCCTCACTCTTACACCGACTGTCACGTATGTCTGGACGTGAATCCAATAACCTGTATTCAAATGTGTAACTCACAATCCTACGTTGTACATATTCGCAAGTCTCATTTTGTCATTGCCGCCATCCTCATGTAAAACACTTTTAAGAAACATGCATTTATTTAATTTTAAATTAGATTTTATTTGATTTTACCTTTTTAAGCATCCTACTGGGTGGTGGATGCGAATCTCCTGAGACGGGATCACGGTCTGGACTTGACCGTGCAGTGACTTGTTTTGTACCCTGTACAGAATATTCTTAAAAGTAGTAGCTACCGAAAGTAAATAAAATGTGTGTTGTCTTTAGTGCAGATCAAATAACTTTTATATCCCATGATATATAGATGTAGAACTACAATGTCACATCACTCGGTAGTAAAATTGGTAGGTGATGAACACATTCAAAGACCAGTAAATACATTTTAACAGGAATCTAAAACAACTACCTAACTGATAAAAATAAATAAATTGGGAGCTTTACTTTTTGTTTGGAGGGCTGCTTACCTCCGCCATATCAGATTCGCTTTTGGGGTGGGCCGTCGTGTCCTCTGATACCGAGTCAGGCCTGATGGTCACGAGATGCACCCCGTGAACGGCACTCACCAACGCTAGAACCAGGAGAGCCCTCATGCTCGAGGGGTTTGCACAGATCAGAAGCCCGTCGGATTGTGGGGAGAGAGAGACTTAACTGCGTTAAGGAGGAAAGAAAATACTAAGCAGTCCTCTTGAGTCCTTCCAGTATGTAGTTATGCAAGAGGGGGAGGAGGCGGAGGGGAGAAGAGGCTGTCCAGAACCCAGCTGTATTTGATAGTTTTTCTCTTATCTAAACAAACTGCTCCACTTCATCTTGTCCTTTATGTTTTTGTTTTTTGTTTTTTTGTTCTCGCATGCAATCTACTTGAGCTGCCGGGGTCGCAGAGTTTCTGATCCTCACCAAAAAAACAAATTAATTAGGGTGAATGTCCTCAACTGCAGCTGGAACAGGTGTGATCAATAAGTTAAGTAGACGGGCTACAGCCCTAGCTCATTACCTGCCCGTGAGAATAAATATGCATGAAACATGTTTTCAGCTGAGACATCTCTGTCATCAATATTGGAACGTTGAGTTTTTGGTAGATTATTCTGTCAGAAAGTAGTTATTCAACAACTACAACAAAAAACATCAATGCCATGATCAAATGTGTGTAGGTGATACGACCACCATTACTATATTCCTCATTACTCAAGATCTGGCTTGGAGTAGCTGGAGCCTGTGGCAGCTGACAATTGAGGCAAAGAGTCTCTATAAGGGATAACGGTCTAGCAGGGTCTCCCATACACAAGTGTACACACCATTTTCACAACGACAAAAGACAGTGATTTATGGTATTTCATGCTATTCATCCTGCGACCCAGACTGGATAGCGTGTATACATAAAGAGGTAAACACTATTGACGGATTAAAAACTACAGGGTGTAAGGGTCTGTTTGGCTTCACCCAGTCTCTTTATGATTACATGTACAGGATTATTTGGAAGCTCTAATTGAGTTTAGAAATGTTAACCACCGACCACTGAGTGGTCTCCATTATCAGGAGTACTGCATTATTATGTTTTTTTTTTTAAATTTGGGACACTGGAGCCTGCAATGACTCATAAATTAGCACAAAACGAAAAGACCAAAAGAAACTTTAATCGTTATCCCTTAAAATATTCTACAAACTTAATAACATGATTATCGTAATCAGGAAGAATGGAATCTTCCTAGACAAGGGGAGCAGTGTTGCTCCCCTTGTTCCCCTGTATTCAGATGCAGGCGTAATACGTAACAGACACAGTTATGGAATTTACCGTCTTATTATACAAAAGTTATGTATAACATTAACTTCTGTGTACGTATGTACGTACACATAGTCTTATTCTTTATAAAACGAGGAGGGATTTTAAAACTGCCAATGCATGAAGCTATAGCTAAGAAACAGAGCACATCCTACACATTTTTTCCTTCTTGATATTCTTTTTCATATCGGGCAGTGTTCTGAAACCTGCTGCGCCCTGACCGTCACAATTACTGCTACAACTCTGGGCTGGTCGGAGGATTTGGGCAACCTGCTGTTTGGCGCTTGCACTCTTGGGGACATGGTTGAACCTCGAAAGTGGCGAGTTAGGGGGGAGGTTGTCGATGAGCTCGTACAGTGTGAAGAGGCAAAAGGAGATTTCGTCGTAGGCCGTCCTGGTGCCCGACTCAAACAGGCAGGCGAAGGCCACGGCTGGTGGGGCACCGGGAGAGGGTGACAGCTCCAGATACGCGAGGTCAGAGTACGCGCTGGGGCCCTCGTAGATCACCCAGGGCCCCGACCAGCCGTCTGGGTCACGGGGGAAAAGGCTGAGAAACACCCCCAGGTCCCTCCGGGAGTTGGGCCATGTTGGGTGTGAGTATGCCACCCAAGTTGGAGTCAGGAAGTTTTCTGGTGGTAAGGTGACCGTAGGTGCCTTTGTGGTGTTGACAGCGGCGATGTTTCTAAGTGGGGTTTTGGGTTTGGGGCGTGCCAAGGCTCCACGTGTGCTTGTAGAGTGTGATGGGCTGGAGTGTCTGGATCGTGCCGTACAGGACGTCCAGTGTCTGGACCGAGTTGGGTAAAGAGAGAGGGTGCTAGGGGACTTATAATTATGGGGTTGACAGAGGTGAATAGGGGCAGGGAATCCCACAATGCTACCATGACAACCATTTTGAGGCTCCACCAGCCGCTGCACCAATTGTCCTTCCTGGAAAACCGCTCCGTCGTCCAGACTAAGAGCCTGGACTCTGCAGCCCAGGGGGCTCCGTGCATTACAGTACAACACGTTGGACCCATCCTCTTCATCCACCGACACCATCTGACACTCGACACTCTCCGGCCCCGGCACCGCCTCCCCAAAGCGCCAGGAACTCCCGTGGGTGTCACTATGGAAACAGAAGGCGCGTGGAGTGGTCTCGCAGAGCTGACTGAAACACCTCTTGCAGTCTATGTGGTAGGCATAGGCTGGAATGAGCAGGCGGCCTGACTTGAGCTGGATGCCATGGCCTGGGCCCAAGGCAAAAGTGGCCCATTCTGCAATGGATGGAGAGGGAGATTAAGGCGCATTTCTAAACGTAAACATTTACATTTATATAGATGTTCAGTACAGTTCAGCTCAGTTTGGTTCAGTTCAGTAAAGTTCAGTTTTATGACACTTGCTAAACAGACGTCATGCCTTTCTCTAAGTATTGCATTTGTTTTTATTCTTTAAAAAAAAAGTTCATTTAGTTTTATTTCAATTGTGGAATTTTAATTATATCTTTTGTTGTATTTTATTGAATCTTTTTATGTATTACTTTCCATTCTTCATTGCATTCTTTGTGTACTAACTGATTCTTTTTAATGACACAATTTGTCATAGAGTAGATTCTGGATATGCATGGTAATTTGTAGCAGTATTATTACAGTTATTATAAATTGTATTATTATTATTATTATGGTGGAAGCCTTATCTTTTAAAATTGGACGTTGCTGCCATTTTAAAACCAGTACCGTTAATGGTGTCCCCTATAACCATCTTGGTGAGGTCTGTGGCCGGTCCCCAGGTATCCCCTTCATCCGTGCTGGACACGCAGCATAGCCGTGTGACATTCTTCCCCGTCACCAGCTGAAAGGACTCCGAGGTGTGGCCCAAAACAGCGATGAAGAACAGGAAGAGTGTCCCTGTGAACTCATCGTACACTGGGCATGGGTTCATGGAGCGGTGCCCTGCCAAGTGAGCAGTGCCAAGTACACGCATGTCCTCCCACTAGAATAACATCCAAGCAATGCAGGGGAGTGATTGGAATGAAAAAGAGCAAAAAACATACTTGGATCAAACAGAAAGCTTCAAAATTCTGTTTTATTCGATACTATGCTTTACTTTACTATACTATACTATACTTTACACTATACTATGCTATAATTGTCTTGCTCCCATCGGAGAGATGCTTTCTGGTGCCTCGGTGCAGAACAAACAGGAGGAAAAATACATTTGTTTCAGAGGCAATCAGACTTTTAAATGAACGCTGCATACAGTAGTCCCATTTTAACATCATTGTGGACTGGAAGGCAGGCTGCACCTTGCACTTTAAAAAAAAAAGAAGTGTTTTTAATGTTAAAAATATATATATTTTTAAATATTTTAATTTTTAAAATGTATTTTTTGATGTTTGTGTTTTGTCTGTGTTGTGGCTTGCTGATGATTGTTGTTGTGTGTTGTTTCGTTGCATCATGTTTGCTCAATGCTCATAAATTGCCCCTTGGGGGATAAATTAAGTTATATTGAATTGAATTTAATAAAAGCCTTTAAGTAATCATACAATATTACTGGTGGGTCTCTGGCTACACTAACCTCCACATAGTTTCTGTAGAAGGTGCCTTTTCTCAAGACCAGCAGATGAGCTTGAGAGTCAGAAGGGCTGAGTCTCTCCTCACAGAAGGCCAGGAAGGAGTTGGAGCGAGGCAGGTACAGAAGCGCTGGAACTCGGTACGTAACTCCATTGGCCTCCTTTCGGAACAGCACTGTCCTCGCTGGGAAATATGGGGACCTCATTTTGACTGGCATGTGTGCGTTTGTGTGTGT
>OMPB01006312.1:2658-13707 GCA_900312615.1 Stylephorus chordatus | reverse complement strand
GGAGGTTGTGAACGTCATGGCTCAGATTAAACAAGATTAATGCCTGTAACGAATAAGGCGGACACCAGATGAACAGTTGACGCCTCCACGGCTGTATTTATTCAGACTGAACACACAAGCAAGCGCACTTGCCCTGACACTTGCCGATCTCCTCCGCAAATCAAACAATATAAATAGTAAATCAAAGTCTGCAGTCGCCAAATGGCGACTGTGTCGTCTGTTTGGTCCGGTCACTGTTCTTAATAGGCAGGTGAGAGAGACTTATCATTAATTAGTACTGATTTCGGCATCGGGCCCCATTGGCGATGCCCCCTCCACAATGCCGTTTCCATAAACTTAAAATGACGTTACCTGACTGCATTGCCCACAGCAACCCAATATTCAATTAGAATAACGTTATATATTGATATTGGGCAGTTGGATAGTTGGGCAGCACGGTGGTGCAGTGGTTAGCACTGTTGCCTCACAGCAAGAGGGTTATGAGCCCTTCTGTGTGGAGTTTGCATGTTCTCCCCGTGCCTGCGTGGGTTTACTCCGGGTACACCGGTTTCCTCCCACAGATCAAAACATGATCAAAACATGAATGTGGACAGGACCCCCTCGAAAATGAGATGTTACATCTCAAGGGACTATCCTATCCTATCTAGAAATTTTCAATAATAATTGTTTGCCCATTCGGCACCTATTGCCCTCCAAGTTGGGGGGTGTCGTTAAAAATGTGGGCCTGTAAAGCACTTTGAGACTGTAAAAGTGATAAAGGGCTATATAGATAAAAATACTTTGACTTTGATATGGATCAATGTATACATTTTATTAGATTATAAATACTCTGGTTGTGTTTTCCTTTTGGTTTACAGCACGTTAAAGACTGACTCTTGTACAGTAGTGTGCACACTGTGCGGTGGTCAAAGAGTGAGATCTGAGACCATGTTAGCAACAGAAAGACAAAGAAAAAAAGCGTCCCATTCCTCGTATCAAATGACTCAGATATCTGGATTAAAATGTTGACAATCAGTCATAAGCCCATGATTTTCTGTTCCGTGCCATTTTAACAGGCTTAACAAGTCCTTTTGTCTAAACATGTAAAAATGCAGACTTGAGTAGAAATGACTCCGCCGTTCATTAGAGAGGTGTCGAGTGATATGTCTGCCAGTCTTCGCCTTTTCATAAAACAATGTTATTAAACATATTATTCCAAGATAAGAAGGTTGTACAGCAAAGGAGAAACAAGTTTGAGGTATTTGAGGTCCACAGCACATTCACACCACATTCCAATACTGTTCAGCAGACATGTGACTCATGTAATAATAATGCCCTAGTTATTCATTCCCCAACTACAGTCTTAATCATCTTCATGACACTATTGTTCCGATACTGTATAGCCAACTTGGGTGATTATATGGGTGACATTAGCTTTGGTTTGGATTAACAGAGGTTCTCAATGGAATGGGATGCAGTGGCCATTCAGATGTTGAAGAGTGGCTGGAGGAGTAGAGGAGATACATTCATGCCCATTGGTCCAGGCAAAGTGGGGGTATTGTTGGGGGAAAGACTGCGAAAAATGTCTGACAGATGGAAGGAAATGTAGTCTAACGGAACAACAGCATCTTTCGGTGTGATTGTGGGTTTTTACTGGCTCAAGTATGTCCTGGCACTTAAAACAGAAATTAGGATTGTGTTGCAACGTACACTAGTATATAATACTAGTGTATGTTGCAACACGCGATGCAAGGTGGCCTTTATACATACTGTGTATAAAGGCTACCTTGCATCGACAAGTGCTCAGCAGCTTGTCTGTTAGTATCGTTTGAGCTCTATTGAAATCTTGCTACGCCAAACAGGGAGATATTGTTGCTGTTCATTTGCTTCTGACAAATGTACTTTTTGTAAGTTGCTTTGGATAAAGGCGTCTGCTAAATGCCCTAAATGTAAATGTAAATGAAGGGGCAGGGAATGCAGTACTTTCTGCCTCGGTGGCTACATGGCAAAAAGGAAGCAATTTTATGCAGCTCTATAGTTATAATGCCAAGGAAGCTTCTGTTTTGCCCACATTCATTGCAGTGGACTCCACAATGATCTCACGTAACTAAGCATTGTATTGATATACTGTTATCAAATGTGGATTCTCCCCAACCTCCTCTTACCAATACTCTGTTTGCTTTATTTATACAATATGTTTGTGGGTGATTATCAGTCGATAGAGGATAGAGAGAGAGAGAGAGAGAGAGAGAGAGAGAGAGATTTTGATTTTGATTTTTAAAAAACCCTTTATTATTACAAAAACATTCCAACAACCATTGTCTTAATACAAATTACAGGAAAGCAACACTGAACATCAATTCACCCTCCACCACTGAGCAAATGACCCCACCATAACACCACCGCTGTACAAAAGCAGTCAAGTTCCCCATCCCGTTATAAAACCTGAAATCAATCCGTACCCTTGCCCTCACCAGTGCCACAAACACACTGACCACATCCTGCATCACCTCGTGTTTGATTTTGTTTCTCCTCGTAAGATACAACGCCATTTTCGCTTCACCCAACAGGAAATTCAAAAGTTGCCACTTAACAGCGTCACTTCTCCTGTAACCTGCACCAAATATAAAACCAGCTGCAGACCATTCCTCATCAAGAGACAAAAACAACGCCTCCAAGACAAGAAATAAAACCTTACACCTTACACACTCTAAAAAACAATGAAAAACAGTCTCCACACCCCCACAGAAAGGACATTTATCTGAGACAGTGGGATTCATTCGAGATATGAGCGCATTAACCGCAACGGCTCCATGAAGGATCCTCCACTGCAAGTCACCAGTTCTTTTGTTAGAGGGGAGTTTATACAGGACCCTCCACCCTGGTTGATGTCCACACGTCACATTGAGAGAGAGAGAGAGAGAGAGAGAGAGAGAGCAAGAGCAGGAAGAACCAGTGAGAAAGTGGACAGATAGTGAAGTTAAGATTGTTATAGTGGCGAAACAGTAACTGTTTAGCCAAGAAAAAAAAAACATTCCATTCATAATATAATTAAGTATATATTACTATAACTTTATCTTTTACTTACTTTGGAAAGATCTGGTCATTACGATTGAGTCTTTGCCTCAGGTTTCATTAACTAACTGAGGGTGTATTGTATTGAAATCTGTGATTGTTCATTCTGAACGCTTATTATTAGACCACCCAAATTAATAGATCACCCAAATATTTAGGTTGCTTCTGAAGGTAACATTGTGTATATTACCTAATTTAATTGAGGTTTGCCAAAGTGAAAAGGGTTCACTTTTGCAAACAGCATTTTTCATTTTCTTAAGAAATATTATAATATTGTGGTGTAAAACTCCACAAGTTACTTACTAATTCATTAAAAGTATTACTATTACTAGTAATTCATTAGAAGTATTATTGTTGTAAATTAAAATATCATATTTAATGTGACTGTCATAATATCATATTTAATGTGAAAAATGTGAATGTACCGGTATTAATTGTTATCCAGTGAAAGTGAGTGATTTAGCAGGGGAGTTGACCACTTTTGCAAGGCACTGTATGCATGTCTCATTCTCATTAGGGGCTGAGGTCTGATCCTAGAATTGCCCCTGACAGGAAGGCAATTGCCAAATAATTTGTTTCTCGTAAAGACAAGAGAAGGAACACCTTTGGATGTTTTGAGCAGATGTAGGCAATTTGCTTACTAAGAAAACATGTCCCCCCCGTAATTGAGTTTTAATGGGCAACAATACTAGGCAATAAGTAAAATTTTGCTCTTTGTTATTTCTGACACTGGTTTTGAGTATGAGTACTGTTTTTGAAATGTGAAAGCTGCTGTGTTCTTGCCAATTTCACCCACAGCACTGGTTTTGAGTAATGGGTATGGTCATGTTGTACAATGTAGCTAAGTTTTCATCATGTATCATGGATAAAATAAAAAATAAAAAGAAGACTTATTCTTTATATTTTTGTGAAAAGCATGTTTATTTTTTAACACACTAAAAAGTCTAAAGTCATTGCTTAATACTATGTAATGTGAATGCTGGTGAATATAGTATCTTGGGGTGAAGTGCGTGGTACTACAATGTACATTTTGAACTCAATATTATTTGCATATAGTGGTGAAGAAAATGTAGAAATGCATGACATTCATTATGATTTGCCATGTTGTGGAGACTGGAACGGGGGCCATAGGCAGGTGTACATTTCCATCTCTTTTCCTGACAAATAGCATTAAAAGTGGGTATGCCTAATCCCAAGCCATCCCACTGTAGGGCCTTCGTCCTGAACTCAGTGTCCTTCAGAGTCCTTCAGAGTCCCTTCCCAGAGTCCTTCAGGTTTCACACCTATTCCTTTAGGGTTTCACATCTCCACCTAAAGTCCGCCCAGCGACCCTCAGCCACAATCACCATTGGTCAGTGGCCTATGACCTATGATGTCATCTTATCAACAAAAGCCCTGAACAGACTCAAATCGGTCTATCTGTGCTGCGTTCCTGCAAAGCTGGTAAGAGATAAAACTCCCTGTTCTGCATTCCTGAAGCTGACAATACTGATCATATTCATTTGAGTAATTACTACCTGTACGTTTCACCAGTTGATTTTTACTGCAAGTCACACAGTGTTTTAAGAAATAGAGGCGATTAAGTCACTCTTATTTCTCGATGTCGACGATCACTGCGCTCGCTCCCTTTTTCATTTTTTTAATTCGCAAAGCTAAACACAGACGGCTCCTGATCAGCTGACGAGCTAAGGACATCGGGACATTTCCGTCACACCGCTGGATTGGCGTGACGCAATAAACACACATCTTATCGCATATCAGAGCGATCTTTAAATAAGGCTGACATCTGGGCAGAGTTGGTTTTGAAATTGTGTGTTATCACATGCTCGATGCTTATGTTTTCACTGTACGCTTTTGATTCTATTTCATTTTGTGAAGCAGTTGTGTCTTTGTGTGTGAATGTGAGTGTGATTGTCTGTCTATGTTAGCCCTGCGATTGACCAGTCCAGGGTGTACCCCGCCTCTCGCCCAATGTCAGCTGGGATTGGCTCCAGCTCACCCTCTAGAGGAAAAGCGGTTAAGAAATGAATGAGTTGTGTCTTTGTTCAATCAAACTTTCGAACTAGTCACTGTAGTGACTTTCACCCAGGTTAGTCTTGCATGCGTTTCTCTCCCCTTCCTTTACTAACACACCCACACGGACACATCCAGAGTGACCATCCCAAAGGTTTTAGGCCAGACAGGCCAATTTCCAAATTCTCCTGCTTAGTACGCCCTTTCCTTTGTTATCGCCTCACTTCCACACGCGTAGGGCCTCGTCTCCACTATCTTGGATCTGACTCTGTTATTCTTCTTTGTTTTACACACACACATAAACGCAGCTTCAATTCCACCCTTTTGAGCTCAAGCCGTCATTTGTCTTTTGTTGTTTTCCTTTGTTTTACACACACACACGCGCACGCACGCACGCACGCACACACATGCACGCACACACACACACACAATCCATATACCTGTACATAATACCAGCATTGGCTAGGATCCAATTGTGCCTTATGTTTATTATGCTTGTTAGTTACTACTATTAAATAAACTCTCTTATATTATAACAAGACGTTGTCGTCTGTGTTTTTGCCTGAATATTTGTTGAAGCGTCCCCTGCCATATTTAAAGTACTCCCAATTGCCTTCATCTATGAGACTAAATCAGTTATCGTTACTATCATTCAATTAGCTATCGTTCCCCTTCTTCAAGGGTGGTGCCCTGAGGTGGATTTAATATAAATTAAATCCTATTACTCAATATAAGTATTCATTATTTCTGATAGCCCAAAATTAATCGGAATAACCCAGAGGACCCCAGTACACCGCCATATTGGCATGTAGCTCTGCGACTCCGATTATAGAACGTTATTTGGTCCATGCATAAGAAATGATGGTATAATCGGAAGGAGGAAATGACATGCCATTATTTCACCATGGCTTCTCCTGCGGACATTTAGGGGGCAGTGGTTTTAAAACAAAAAAAGAGAACGATGGCCTCTTTTGTTTACCACCTTATTAATCTTTAGGTTTAACACTAGTACACCAACGCTCAATCATACAGACAACAACAAAACGAAAACAGCTAACTAATTACATATTTAATTAACTATAAATAGATATTTTTTTGTTTTCTCTCATTCTTTCCTTCTTTTCGGTGGACGTCTACTTTTCCGTGTTCATTTCTTTCTTTGAATAATCACCTCTTAGGCTCTTCTCTGTGACTCTGAGATTCACATTGTTCAATTTCCCACTGATGACACATATTTGTCACAGAATTATTAGAACTGATCTTGTTCTATACCTTGTATCTCCCCAAACGAAGCATGAATCTCCTTTTATTCACATGGCCCTCCTTACAATGGGAACTTTCCCTTCATCTTCTTTCTGTCTGGAGCTCAACCAGATTCAAACCCTTTTAAAATAACACCATTCTCCATTTTCCTATTTTCCATATCTATTTTCCCATCACCGTGCAGAATAGCAATGTAAAACTAAGCAATTGCTTATGCGAACGTTACGTTAAAGACACGTGAAATTAGATTCACCGCTTTACAATCCTTGGAATCCTTGTGTTTTATTAAGGAAAAGCAGGGGGATTTGAAAACAGTGACAACAAAATACTCGGGGGAAATACTGACATGGAAGTCAAATGTGGAAGAAAAATATTAACTGAGAAGGAGTCACCTGCTGGTCCCTTGTTTCCTTGCTGAAAGCAGCGGAGACGCAGCCTCGTTCTCCCAGCCTGCACTCTTGTCTTCCTCTGCTTTCAAAGCCTTTATTATGATGACCTTATCACTGCAATCAATGTCTAACAGTACCGAGATTTAAGTAGGAACTCATAAGACAAAATAATAAAAACGCTGGCCTTGTCCTTTAAAATGTCAGCAAAAATATCAGGAGACAATTTGCTTCCATTATGAATTGAACCTTTTTTATGTTGTCTAATGAGAGACTGAGTGAAGGTGTTAGGAGAGGATGTTTATAGGGCTGTAGCCTCGCTTGCCAGTCTCTCTGAGACACTTATGTTCAAATCGCTACGCAATTTGCTACAGAGAGCCTGGCAGCTTGGTTTACAATGGGTGGAGCATATGTTGTTTGAAACAACAGATTCACACGGGAAATGGGCCAGAGCGATGGAAGTAAGGGACGAGAATTACCAATAAGATCGACAGCATTAAATCCGATGGCAGAAACCTCATTGGCCGGAGGGGGGAGGGCGGAGAGAGCCGTGAACCTAAATATCAACCAAGCTATTCAGACTAAGTAGCTTGTATTCCTTCGCCCAATCACGATGTTTGGTGGTGGAGCATTTGTTGTTTGAAACAAAGGTTTCAGGTGAACTAAAAACAATGGAGAAGTGGCCATTCACAATCTTCTAATCTGTCTCTTTATCTTACCTGGCGTGTACTGCAATCCCGTTCAGGTTCAACGCCTTCACTTCATCCTCCATAATCGAAGGGGCGTGCAACCAACACAATAGTGTCTTCTGGCCATTTTTCTGGGTATTTTTTCGATAACACACTGACTGCATACAGACGGCCATGCTTGGAAAATCAAGCTACCATAGCCCGTTGGTAAACACGCAAGAACGTCTCTGTCCGATATTAACGTTTTCAAACAAATGCGTTGCAGCTCTTTTAAATCTGGTACAGAATGTAAAATACATGAGGAGATTCTCAAACAGTGTGACACGCGGGAAACGGGGCAGAGCGATGTCAGTAAGGGACGACAATGACCAATAAGATCAACAGCATTAAATTGAAGGGCAGAAACCTCATTGGCCGGAGGGGGGAGGGTGGAGAGAGCCAGGAGCCAAAATATCATCCAAGCTATTCAGACTAATAGGACTGTAGCTTGGAGAGTCCCAGTGTCAACGTGAGAGAGGGCGAATGACAGGCCACCATAAGGCACCACACGGCAGACGTGCACAAACCACATTGCGTGCCACAGGGTCCGGTAATGCCTGCAGACTTCACTCTCTCTTTCTCTCTCTCTCTCTCTCTCGCTCTCACCCTTTCCCTCTATCCTCCTTCTCTCCCCTGTGCACATGCATAAACCAGTGAACAAGCAGAAAATAGGACCAGACGTTAAGCACCAAGTGTGACCCTCTCTCACTGTGACTCAATGGCAGCATATAGTAGAGTGACACCAAGGGTTGGCAAAAGCTGTTTTTAACTGTAATTTTAATAAACAGCCTACACTTCACATAAATATTGCACGTGCCGTTCCTCCGCATCTTCGCCAGACCGCTCTGTGTTATTACACCTAACGCTCTGTCTGGCTGTATGATTCAGCAACACTGGAAGGCCTGAGGGGGATATCTGCTTCAGCTTGTAAACCTCAGCCTTGTTGTACTCATTATCTTGCCGGAAACAAGCTGAAGGGTGAGCTGGAAGTGCTGGAACAAGTTCAGTCCAACTGCTATTAAAGATCAAGATAATATTTAATATGAATTATTGAGACAAAAGACCTAGACAGCACAGCACTATTTACACAGAAATTCAATGGAAATGGTGTTGTTAAGGTGACATGAGCTATCATCATTGGCAATAGTATTCCTGTAATTTGGTTAACAGAGTTCTGAAAGGCTGTCTATTTAAGCTAATGTGCAGACGTGCAAAAGAGTAGCCTTGCTGCATTTGCCTTCAATAATTTTTCATTTGACACTATTCTTGCAAAGGTCCTAAGTTGTGTTTTTCTATGTTGCGTTCCAAGTTAGATTTGCCTAAACATTGACTGTCTACATTTCAATCCCAGTGTATTGGATGTGATTGCTGTGACCAATGCATTCATCATATTACTAAAAAGAAAGGAAAACTGATGCACTCCCAAATATGTTCAAGTCTATATTGTCTCCATTCAAAACTTTGCGGCTAAGAGAAAAAATTGGTCAGTTTCAATTTGTTCTCCTCCCGCCCCCAACTTCATGCATCCCTGAACACACATTACATTTTTTTAACACCTCTATGGTATACATTAGAAATTAGAAACACTCGACATAATGTATAGCAAATTATTTATTTAAATGGTGTAAGTGGCACAGAATAATTCATGAATGTTGACAAACTATCAAAATCAGAACAATTTGTTTTGTTTTAAATCCGCGACAATATCATCTCCGCCTGTTACCATTTTCGGCTATCAATCGCTAGTTAGCAGTTAGCACTTTCATGTCTGAGTGAGTGAGCAAGTCTCGCTCAGACATGAGCGGGTGAGCAGGGTCAGCTAGAATAACCTGGAGCCGTGGGAAAATCTTAAAGAATATGTCCATTGGCTACAAATCCAAATATGATTTGTATGATTCGTATCCAAACGTATGCCCTCATTCTGTTTAATGGTCAGAGCATGCTATGAAGGATATACAGTCTGTATTTATGGAAACGCCCACAGTGCATGGACAGAAAACAACATAGAAACAATTTAGCGTAATTATGCCAATTTATGTATTAAACACTTACGTATTAAATTACGCAGATTAAATTCATTTAATTTTAATTTTATTCATAAACTTAATCGGATACATTTTTTATGTTTTTTTTTTTACAGTGCGCGCACCATAGTAAATCAGTTTGCACTTTTTTTGGCGGGTGGTGTCATGTTTGCACGCGTTTTTACACACGCAGACCTTTAGTAAATCAACCCCATAGTTCTCTACATTTAAAATAGCAGTAATTACACATCAGTCTGCACTTCAGTTACAGGTGAACAACTATTACTATATTTTGGACCAATTCAAACCAGGAACTTTAGTGTTATTGAAAAGACTTTGAATGCCACATTGTAAGAATTGATTGAAACATTAAAGCAAGGTCAAGCCCTTATGGATTGAAAAGTAATTTGAGACTCTGATATGTTGCATGTATCAGACTGCACTAGACTGAAGGCTGAACGCATGTCCACTTTAATTTTTTTATAGAGATGCATGCAAAATGTGAGCTAGTCATAACCAACTTCATCTACATTATGTGTTTCTGTATATTTGTATTTGTATATGTCTGTACATGCATATACAGTAGGTGTTTAGGACCTACCCAAACAGTATGCATATAATGCAGCCTAGTTTTGCTTTGTGGACATCACACAAGAGTAGAACACAGACACACACTTGCTAGAGTCAGCTTTACCACAGTCAGAAGTAGAGCTGCAATCTGCAATCTAAAATACATAATAACTCACACAGCTCAAAAGACACAATGGTGGGGAGGACATATGCTTTGCAGTCTCACAATGCATGTACATATACAGTACTGTATATACAGCACACACACACACACACACACACACACACACACACACACAATACTGTATATACACAGTATACACAAAACAAAATAGCAATCTAAAATAGATAACAAAATCGTTCTTACTCTTTTTAATTCACTACTGACATGCAGGGCCAACTCTGTAGATAGGTATTAATGGACTGTGTGATGAATGCAATCTCAGATCTCTACAGGTTGGTAATGGGAAACAATTTGAAATCATTGTGGCATACAAGATAAACTGAATCGATACTAGACAAACAACACACTTGCTTTGTTTTATTCTCTACAGTGGGAACATATCTTATTTACCTTAAAGCTGGGGTAGGCAAGTTATTTTTGGTAATATTTGGTGAAATTCTCTTCACATTTCGACAGCTAGTAATAAACCAACTACTCTGGGAAAAATTCCGATATCTGTGACTGTCCCAGGACAGATTTTCAGGGACTTCCGTTTTTCACCGCTCCCGGTAGCAAACATCCAATGAGGGCAGCTCTCAGCTAGGAGGCAGGGTTACCTGCCTATCAAAATGGTGGTGCGCATCCCGGAGAGGCAGACTGGGCACAGCAACTTCGAATCGAAGAGGAGGGGGTGTGTTTTTCGCCACTGTAGACATTCAAAATCTTTATTCTTATGCCCAGATTCTGTTCACGCCCAAAACTTGCCTACCCCAGCTTTAATTTGTATTGACAAATGGTGTATGTGTGTGCGTGTGTGTGTGTGTGTGTGTGTGGGGGGGGGGGTGCTA
>OMPB01006284.1:2059-12416 GCA_900312615.1 Stylephorus chordatus | reverse complement strand
TTTAAGGGGTGTCCCATTTCTAAGTCGCAAGATAACCCTTAACACTTGGTTTTGAGGGCTAGAGATTGAGGGTTGAGATTGAGGGTTGAGCTTGAGGGCTAAGATTGAAGGTTAAGATAGGAATTGGGATTGGGCCCTGATTCCCTAGTGTGAGGCAGCTTGATGTAGAAGTACACCCCCCTGGACATGATGCCAGTACGTCACAGGGACTTACCCCCAATCCAACCCTTGATGCTGAATGCCAAGCAGGGAGGCATTGGGTACCATTTTTAATAGTCTTTGGTATGACTCAGCCGGGGATCGAACCCTGACCTCACAATCTCAGGGTGGACACTCTAACCACAAGGCCACTGAGCTGGTAGATCATTCTTTATTCTTTAATTTAATTTGTCTGCGACTGCTTTTATAATTGTTGTGCACATGACAATAAAAGACCTTGAACCTTTATGCTGAAGTCTATAAATATATAATATAACCAGCTGTTAATACATTTACTTAAAGATGCTGTATCCGTCGGTTCATTTATGGCAAAATTTTAAAATTCTCCATATATCTGGAAAGTATTCGACAGTAATCAGTGACATAAGATATTTGACACATCAATCACGTAATTTGAGCATCTGTGTGAGGAGCAGGGGCCAAAACGGGACAACCAATCTGATGGTCGACCGTTCCCTTTGATTGGACGACCCATCTGTCTGTCAAACTGTAAACTCAATGTGCAGTTTGACGAATGCACATTGAGTTTGGTTTCGGGGCCATCTCTGATTGGGGAGGCGGCGTTGCTTACGATTCAATTTTTTTTTCTATTTTTTTCTAACTCGGCCAACAGATACAGCACCTTTAAATTTCAAGAAGTTGTACTTTTAATTATTTCTCTTTGCTCTCATCAATCCCAGCCAGCGAACCTGTAGGCTCTGGAGGAGGCAAGTCCAAACTAAAGAAAAACCCACATAGTCTATGGACGACAGATTAGAGTGGTAGTCTATGAAGAACAGATTAGAATGCAGTCTATGAAGAACAGATTAGAATGGTAGTCTATGGAGAACAGATTAGAATGGTCGTCTATGGAGAACAGATTAGAATGGTAGTTGATGGAGAACAGATTAGAGTGGTAATCTATGGAGAACAGATTAGAGCGGTAATCTATGAACGACAGAGTGGTAGTGGAGGATTGATGGAGAAATAAATGTGGCTTTGTATTTATCGCCCCCTGCAGGTTTAAATCAAAAGTGCCTTAAAAACGAAAACATGTAGCCCCTGGTGTGTGTGTGTGTTTGCATGTGACCTGTTACTGGGATGTTCTGTGAGATTGACAGCTGTACGTCTCCTGTGCCAGGAGGCATGTCAATCACAAGGTAATCCAGAGAGCCCCAGTCCACCTACACACACACGCACACGCACACACACACGCGTTGTTTTCATCATGTCTCCTCGCTTCCCGTCCGTCAGTACTGCTTCTGTATGAATGAATTTATTTGAAGGCTGAGAAGTCTGCTACTGTACCTGTCTGACCAGCTTCTCTAAGGCCGACATGACCATCAGACCTCTCCATACGATAGGAGCTACTTCCTCCACCAAAAATCCCATGGACATACTGCAACAGAGACAGTGAGGAACATTGTGGTACATGTGCAACTGGACTTTATTCTTCAACAATCAGATTGCAGCGCTTACATGTGACTAGTATTGCACTTCAGCACATTAAACATGGCACATATTAAAGTGTCTTTAATATTGTATTTAACTTACCAGGGGACTCCATAGTTGGTGAGTGGAATCATCAGATTATCTGAGAGAAGAGCACAGTCCTGATTAGTCTGATCTGGAGTCAGAGCACAGTCCTGATTAGTCTGATGTACAGTAGAGGTAATGCGAACTGTAAATGTGAGCTGGTTAGATTGTGATCTTGTTCAATCTGGTTCACTGTTAAATAGTTAGAGAGAAAACTGTTTGAACCGGTTTAAATGTAAACTGTTAAGGGTTTTAAACTGGTTTAAGTGAGAAATGGTTAGGGCCTAAAGACAGCTAGGTCTCACATACTTTCTGTGAGCTCAGGATTTCCCTTCAGGTTCATGAGCTTGGGGACAGACGGGCCGTAGATGTCAGCATCCAGAAGACCCACAGACTTAGACTGGGAGGTCAGGAGCGGGAGAGAGGGGGAGAGATACAGTAGATGAGAGAAGAGAGGGGCAAGCAAGTCCATCCTACTTGCATCATGTATTAGAAGTGAAGGAAAATACACCTTCACTTCTGGTATTGTCAATTGTATACAGAGTTGTACAGTTGTTTGGGATCCAAAACATAATGGAGAAGACGTGATTCCTTACTGGGTCAATGGCGGCCAGTCCCAGAGCCAGATTCACTGTGGACAAGCAGAGGGGGAGGAATGATGAAGTAAAAATCAATGACGTGGATCTTTGCTATTACTACCTTATTATGAGAATCAGACGTCACTCTCACCCCATCGCTCCTAGAACCAGGTGTGTGTGAGTGTGTGTCTCTCTCTCTCCATCTCTTGTTGTCTCTAACTCTCTCTCTGTCTCTCTCTTTCTTTCTGTCTGTCTCTACCTAGTCTTGCATAGCCAGACCTATCTCCACACATGCACTGGAGAAAGGTCTGACTCAACCCATTATCAAACTGGAAGAAAAAAAAACCTCCGACTTGTTTGTATTTCTTTAAACCAATCACTATGGGCGGCGCTAAGCCCAGGACGCAGCAACGGTGCACTTAGTGCAAAATAGTGTTGCAGATAGCGGAAAGGGAAGGAGTCCCTTGGGCAGCCATTGGGCAGGCTTATACCCACAGCCTGCTTCCGGTGAGCCAGACTACTCTCTAAACATCTCTCTTTCTGTCTGTGACTGTGTCTCTTTCTATCTATCTCTGCCTGTCTCTCACTCCATCTCTCTTTCTGTCTCTCAAGCCTCACTGTCCAGGAGAGGCTTGTTTACCTGCGGTGGTGGACTTGCCCACGCCGCCCTTCCCGGAGGCGACCACCACTACCTGTTTGACACCAGAGATGGGCTTCTGTTTCGGCAGACCTCTGGCCATCTGCTGCCTCTGTCTCTCCTGGAGGGTTGTGCTGTCCGCAGAGCCAGAACTCTGTTCGTACCAGACAATAATGTTAATGTTATTGTATGGTCGATCATATACTAAATATCCTACACAAATAAAATAAAAAGAAGCGAACTAATTTATCACTCGACGGCTATGACTATGTACAACTCACCTAAAATTAACGAGCGTTTTGTCTGATGCCAAGAGCTCCGTCTTACCTTACAACGAAGAAAATGGGCGAAGCAAGATGGAACATGTTCTATGTCTTTCTTTGTCCGTAATAAACAGAAAGGCGTGTTATGTCTAACGGCGGAAAGTCTTAATAAATGGTAAAGTTTACTGTAGGGACAGGTTGCCATGTTTAGAAGCTATTGCGTTATTGCTGTGTAATGTGGAGCAGGTCCTTATTGCGCAAGGTTACGCAGCACGTGAATTCATGGTTCAAGTTCACACGAAACTGTTCTTTCAACCAAGCCCTAACCCATTGTGTTAACGACGTCACAAGGAAGTCAATTATCCGCGTTTTTGAGGTGGATGGTCTTCTGTTATGCTGGTATGGGATGGGACTTTTATTTGGATTTTACTAGCATTTTACCCTTAATAATTGTTTATATGAATTCACATTGCATTGAATGTGTGTGTCGTTGCTGTGGTTCCCTTTTGTAAAGTTAGAAAAATGACAGCAGCTCCAGCGACACTTGCCAGAACTGTGCTGCAACAGTGTGTGCACGCCGAGCTTCAGGTCAAACCTTCGGATGAAAGCTCCGAGGCGGAATGGGTTGAGGTAAAGTTGAACGTGCGAACCATATAAAGCGCTTCTTGAGTAATTCCGCAATTCGAATAATGTATACTATTATGCTATTTAATACTACGTATTAATCAGTAGTTAATTATATTTCTTCAGTTATTATGCAGTTTCATTATGCAAAGTCATGAATGATATAATCTTCAATATTATTTAAATACATTTCATAAGCAGATTGAAGATTGAGCCTTCAGTGCAGATCCTAATTGCGCAAAGGTACGCAGTACAAGGGTTCAAGATCATACCAAAATGTTGTTATAACTCTTAAAAACAATAAGAAAAAAAGACGATTAAACGGTCAAATGTAAATGCGATTTTCGCCTGAAATTGATAACATTATTTTAATTATGAGGTTTTTCTGAAGGCTGTCTCGGCGGCCGATTTAAGTGAAGAATAAACAAAAATAGAATTATTCTTATGTATTGGACTACAACTTTAAACTCGAATTCTATGTCTCTTAAGACCACAGTGAGAAAGCGCTTTCTGGACTACATTATAGAAAAAGGAATAATTTAAAGGTGGGGTAGGTAAGATTTTTTTTGGTAATATTTGGTGAAATTTTCTTCACATTTCGACAGCTAGCAATAAACTGACTACTCTGGGGAAAAAAATCCGATATCTGTGACTGTCCCAGGACAGATTTTCAGGGACTTTCGTTTTTCCCAGTAGCCAACATCCAATGAGGGCAGCTGTCAGCCAGGATGCGGAGTTACCTGCCTGTCAAAATGGTGGTGTGCGTCCCCGAGAGGCAGACTCAGACGTTGCTGTACAGCAACGTCGAATCGAAGAGGAGGGGGGGGGGGGGGGGTTGTTTTTCACCACTGTAGACATTCATAATCTATATTCTTACGCCCAGATTCTGTTCGCGCCCAAATCTTGCCTACTGCAGCTTTAATCGAAAGGGTCTGCTTAATTTAATTAATCTATTTCATTCTTTAGATTGGCAGAGGGATGGTGATCTACATTTGCTTTTTTAAAGGGGCAACAGAGGACATCCTGCCTAAGATGGGTCAGTGTGTCTTGTCCATGCAATATTATAATTCTAATAAAATATCCATATGAATATTACATATTAGGCCCAAACTGTGTTACTATTGGTTAAAGATGGGGTAGGCAAGTTTTTTTGGGGTAATATTTGGTGAAATTCTCTTCACATTTCGACAGCTAGCAATAAACCAAGTACTCTGGGAAAAAATCTGATATCTGTGACTGTCCCAGGACAGATTTTCAGGGACTTTCATTTTTCACTGCTCCCGGTAGCCAACATCCAATGAGGGCCGCTCTCAGCCAGGAAGCGTGGTTACCTGCCTAACAAAATGGTGGTGCGTGTCCCCGAGAGGCAGACTCATCGAAGAGGAGGGGGTGTGTTTTTCGCCACTGTAGACATTCAAAATCTTTATTCTTACGCCCAGATTCTGTTCGCGGCCAAAACTTGCCTACCCCAGCTTTAATGTTAAGCCCGCCCACTATGGCTTGGTGATGCAATGACATAAAAATGATCTTGTAAATAAAATTAAGGAGATTGGAAGTTAATGTAAAACATGTATAGAAAGTATTTTTTGTAATTTATTTGGCATTCTTTGTTGAATACGTGCAAGATCCAGCCAAGAAGTGATCTAAGTGTTAATAATATCACATTGTCCCCGGGTGTAGTGTCGACGCTGCTGAACCAGCGGCTGTGTGAGGCGGAGACAGGCCGCTACGTCTCGGTGCTGGACCTTCCCGGCAGTGTGCTGGTCGTTCCCCAGGCGACACTGGGCGGGAAGGCCAAGGGCAAGGCCATGCAGTACCACGGCAACATCGGCAAAGAGGACGGGCTGCGGCTTTACATCGGCTTCGTGTCTCTCTGCCAGAGGGAGCTGCAGGCTGCTGGAGGGAAAACCAGGACCGGATCTGAGGTGGGCGGAGTGGAGGTGGCTGTAAAACACGGAACATACGGGAACAGACAGGTCCTCAAGCTGGACACCAATGGACCCTACACCCATCTGGTGGAGTTCTGACCTGAACAGAACCGGCCTGAGCAGAACAACCTGCATCCCAACATCCAATATACACCATGTAATATATACCTCTGGAGTGACCGTCGTTGTTGACTCGCTCCCTCAGCCCTCCGAGGGTTGGTCCCACCAACTTCTCCTTTTTGTTTAAGTTTATTTGTCAGCATTTTACTTTTATGTGATTGTTGAAAGGGGTGGAACTCCTGTACAAGCCCATTGGGCTTCGTTCCCTCCTTGCACCATTGTTGAAAATGTGTGCTAAATGAATAAACTAAACTAAACTAAAACTAAACTTCACCAGTTTTTCAGACACTTATGATGGCAGCGAGGGCAAGTGCCGAGGGGAAGTCAATGAGGACATGTTAAACGAAATGCAGCCATAGTGTTTTTCTTCACCAAAACCCTATTATCACGTAGCATCCACAGCCCTCGTCCTAACATGGATAACAATGAGCCGCTTTTGGGTGAATTATCACAAAGGCTGTTATTCAGGGAACAACCGTGTACTCTCAAATTTCCATGTGCGTAAATTTACCAGTGGACACAATTGTTGAGATGAGTCCTTGCACTTCAATATGGCAGCCGGCGTGTGGGAATTTCACAAGCAAGGAGGCGTGTTGTAGCCACCCACCTACAGAAACCTTTCAGTGGTGCGAACATGCATTTGTTTACTGTACATTTAAGTGAAAAGTTGTAAACCCCATTGCACAAATATGTCGGTCACATATATAATAATGATGTTGGGGCAACCGTATTCTTTATTGAAAATGTACTGCTTTAAAACCCCATTTTAAATGCATGCTTACAGTATGTAAGCATTTTGGTAAATCACTGTAGGCATGGGTCATTTCTCCTATAGAGCTTGCATCCTGTCTGTAGTCTTAAAGCTACACACACAGATGGGCAAAATAAAGGCCTGAAAAGAGCTTCTGGTTGTCTTATGAGTGTGTTTGTTGACCAAAGGGAGTTGTACATCATGTTTCTACTGTAATGCCAGCATCCTTCCATGTACTGCCTTCCAGTTCCTGTAGAGGATTAAGCCAAATGTGTGAAATAATGGGAACGGAAAATAAGAACCACACATGCAATAACTGTGATCCAATTTATTTATTTTTTTCTCCTGTGTCATTAATGTACTGTAATTGAATAACTAAAGCTAAAACTGCCACACACATTCTCAGAAGGTATCCTGCTGAAGGCTATGGTCTGTCATCTCCAGAGCCGACCAGACGTTATGTGATAAATGTCAGGTGTTCAGGATAGTTCAGCAAACTCAAAATCAGCCAAAGAAAAATAAAGTCACAACACTTAAGGTAACACACTGCCTGATTCAGACTTATTGACGGAGGTTTAAAATAAACTCCCACCCTCTGCTAAACATTGGTGGAAACTAAAACCAAACAAATACCCAGACATTTGCAGAGCAGAATACACTATTTGAAGCCAATGCACAAATGCCACCAAAACAATCCCCAGTACATTCATTTTATTTTTGTGTTAGGCAGTGTTTATTCTACGCAGGCTTGAAAGTGACCACCAGAGGACGACATAACTAACAGAGTCGTAGCTACTAAACAAGACCTGAAAAGAAAATACATTTTTCTAAAAGTAGGAATTCGTGCTTCGAAAGCATGCCCATGAAACCCTTAGCAACACATATTTAGCAGACAAAATGGTAATGGTAAATCAGACTTGTTTGCGTTATCCTACGCGGTGCCCCAGTCATCAGGACCCAATAAAAACCAACGTTATGTTAGTTTCGCTCCGTTTCAGTTCCGTTTGTAAAAAATGCCGGGGTTAATGAAGTAGCATTTGGACAAGTTGGTCCAGCGAGCCCCAACCATAATAAAAAAAAATAGCTAATTTTTTTATTAATATCACATCGTCACTAAATGCTGTTTTGAAACCCCTGACAGTCAGCTCAGTAGTCCAGACGTTCTCCATTCTCAGTCAGACCAAAGGTTGAGCTTGACATCTCGCATTCAATAAAATCTTGCCATCCTCTTTTCAGTTCATTTGAGTCCATACATTAAACACGTTGCGATCACTGCGACGGCGAGAAGGTGAGAATCATCCAGCCTATTACAAAGTAAAAGAGAAAGACTGGGTAGACGACCAGCGCTCTGCGGTTCGGGGGTTGGCTGTCGCTCAGGAAGGCTGTGGACGCAAACGTGGACCAGCCGAAGGACACCGTGACCACGACTAGACGTACAGCGAAGCTGATCTTCCCAGACTCCCAGAGTAGAACTATTCGACAGACCACCATGGCCACCGTCAGAGGCATGATGCAGTAGCCGAGAACACACAGACTCTGGAAGAATGATATGGTTCCGCCGAGCAGTTTGGAGTTTAGGGTGATAATGACAGATCCAAACCAGATGATGACGAATACTTCTGCAAACTGCGGCCGGCCGTCATCGGTACTATCGACGGAGCCCCCCTGCAATAGCAGGGCAAGGGTTACGCAGAGCAACAGTGGCCCCCATAAGTCCCAATCTCGGAGCAGGGCTTTGCTTTTCTTGGGATACATGACATGGACGAATTTAACCCCCACCGCTTTCAGATCCCTGAGAATGGTGTCTTTCACGGGTTCATCGAGAGTGGAAAACTCGTCATCGTGTTTGTTGGAGCTCATCGGCATAGAAATGTCCCCTTCAACTGTAATATCTTCTGAAATTGACACATCTGATAGCCCCGCAAATGGTTTGTTAGAATCATCAGCTTCCGCCATTTTATTTCAGTATCGTAACTTCGGCGATTGCACAACTATTTTGGCCCCGAATACGACAATCAATCATGCAGTTTACGTTTGATTCGTATGTATAGTAACGCCTTTTCGAATAAGCGGAATTCCTCGTATTCCAGTTTTACCCGTCAAGACAGACTGCGCTCTGCTCCCACGTCAGCCGAAAAGTGTTTACTTCCGTAAAACGGAACTCATATCCGCCTTACCATGTGACGTCACACATACATAGGCTGAACCAGCGTCAGCGTGACAAACAACGAACATCTTGGATTTTGGGATAGTCGTCAATCATTTCTCAAATTCATCACTCCCCAAACAATTTGAACGAAACGAAATCAACTTTGAAAAAGCTAATAGGGAGCCGCAGTGGGACGTCATCACTGGCTAGCCGCTGGACCCAGGAAATAAATTCCCTATGGAAATTAAAACAGGCCCGCACACTATCATTACACAACGCTGTTCGTACGGTTACCAGGCAACATATCCTCATAACGCTGCTCGTACGGTTACCAGGCAACATATTCTCACAACGCTGTTCATACGGTTACCAGGCAACATATCCTCACAACGCTGTGGATTCATGGGATGTGAAGTTTTCAGGCCGTGGTAAAGAATATCTAACTAACAAGAACTCTTTCTAAGAAAACGATATAACATTGTGCCACTAGGGGCGCTGCATTGAGTGCTCAGTCATTTGACTGAGCACTTCCCATTTGCATGGGAAATGCATGGATCCAATGGAGGCTGATCTCAGAAAGGAATATATTGGAAAAAAAATAAAGCCTTTATGTCAAATATTTTTTTATGTTCATATAATATTATATGGTTCAGACTGCACACATATGATACTATGGCATTGCTCTGTTAAAGTAGAAAATTGTGTTATTTCTCATTTAAAATGACCATTTACCATTTACCGTCTCATTAATATTCATGATGAGACATGTGACGTAGTCCAGACTGCCATAGTCGCATATCCAGAATGCATTTCACTTCAACCAACAGCATACAGCGGGGATTTTGAAGCAGGGAAAAGCTGTTGTCATTTTGGCTCTCATGACTGTTTTATGTCACTTTGTTAAGTTGTGATGTTCTTTCAGGCGAGAAAGTAACCATGTAGAGTCCATATATGTGGTCAGTTTATCAAAATACTGCTCGTTTGTAAATCTGCTACGACATAATTGGAGATCGCTAGCCGGCTCCAGGCTGTCCTCGGGTCAACGCTGACAACCAATCAGCATTGTCATTCGTGCTAGCGCATATGTGTGAAAGAAAAAAAAAATGTTAACGGATAGGCTGCCAAGCGTGTCCTTTTATGTTTTGACATGAAAATGCTGAGTGCTATCACAAACAAAATCAAAATGACCAATACAAAAATTATATTGAACATTAAAATTATGTTTTAGCCTTGTAGCTCCATTCACCCCCAGTCATTTTACAGTCATGTGCACTCAATGGTTACGCAGATGGCCACAAGGGGCAGGCAAAACTGCACATAACGTGGTTAATAGGGAGTGGAACGGCTATCCTTAAAGTGGCTATGGTCTGGTCACTGTTCTTAGGCAGGTGAGAGAGTTATAATTAATTATAGTTGATTACCCTCACCTGCCTTTGGCATCGGGCCCCATTGGCGACGCCCCCTCCACACATCCCCATCGCCTGATCACACATCCCCCTCCCCCCCTCCTGGGGCGGGAGAGGAAGTCAGGAAGATGTGGGAGGAGGCTCCCCACAGAGGGACTGCCCAGGCC
>OMPB01006137.1:5140-15364 GCA_900312615.1 Stylephorus chordatus | reverse complement strand
TATTAAAAATATATATTAAAAAAAATGTCTAATTGAAGCAGTAGGTGATCTCTCCTTGTGAGAGTTGGTTTTCAGGGGAAACAGCCTAATGAGTTTTGAGTTTAGCTAGCAATAAGCAATGGTGGTGGACAGGCGTAGTCCATCACCACTGCCTCATTTGGGATTTGGGATAATCTCCTTTAGAAGGACTCAGATCAACATATTGCTGCCTTCTAAATATCCTATAAGGTATGCTAGTAGGTGACACACAATAGGCTACAATACTTCTATACTTGGAAAGGGAATTGCTCATAAATTATTATTATTATTATTATTATTATTATTATTATTATATTAGGAATGTATATTTTACAAAACCGCCAAATGGTATTGGTCTATTCCTGCAATGCACACACTCAATAACTCATTAACAAACAGTTGAAATTGAGTTGTTGAGGTTGTGAATGGAATTTGTTACTATATGCTTACACCTATGAAACAATACATGTTAATGTTAACACATAATGCCTTGCTTCTTAAACACGATGCAGCCATGAATATGTCTCCTCTAATAGAGCGTGCTCACTCAGTTAAGATGAAACTCGTATGATGCATTTGTCAATATTTATGGACATTCAAAAATGCAATGTAATTATTTTTCATGTTTGGGATATTTATTTTTCTATTTGATATTATTTACTTAAATTACCAGTAAACAAATGGACACTCATTGGGCAGTTTACCTTCACCATATGAAACAATCTGTCAGGTGTGATCTGTGTCTCCTCAGGTCTCTACCCATCCATCCATCCATTTTCTTTACCACTTTTTTCCTCTAGAGGGTTGCGGGGGAGCTGGAGCCAATCCCAAGCTGACATTGGGCGAGAGGCAGGGTACACCCTGGACTGGTGGCCAGTCAATCACAGGGCTAACATACAGATACATGCAGCCATTCACACTCACATTCACACCTATGGGCAGAGCACTAGAGAGACTTAAAAGTGGGATTTTGAGAACAGTTCCATTAAGAACATAAAAGAATAATAGCCTACTTCTTTTTCCATGGATAGTGTACAGGTATGGTTTTGATCTTACTCTATCTTGTAGAAAAACATTCAAATGAACTCAAGACGTTTAAAATTCAGTATTAGTACAGTGATACTCTAGGCCTACTCTTGACGTCAAAAATCTTGAGGAAAAACCTTTCTAATGATATCCACTAGCTGTTTAGTTCATATTCCCCTTACATTCAGTATCAATATTTGTTCACCACTCTGATTGAACATTGATGTATTTCACTTGAGAAAGTCTCCCTTTACTGTCCTTTTGAATTAAATGATACATTTGGAGCTTACTTAAGGAGGCAAGTGGTAAGGCACAAACACACATGTTTGTACCTGTATTTAACTAAGGGCATGGAATGAGGTCTCAAAAGGCCAATTATAATGAACAATCCTTCTCAAGAAGGTGGGAAAAGGGAGCCCAAATGCTACTAGAGACTCTAGAGCCCGTTGGGATTTATGAACCTCTGTCATGCTGAGCAGTGTTTTTTTTTTTAAATGTTTATGGGTCTTTTTGAGTATGTGTTCCAGAACAACGCTAAACAAGTTTTTACGAGAAATGTGAATATATTTAAACATAATTATTTAAACTAACATAGAAGTATTTGAAGCCACACAAGGCCATGCTATAGACACGCAATCTGCAGTGACCTAATAAATACAGAGTCCTTTTTTGTTGTGGAGAAACAGGATCTAGAGCACCAGTTGTCATAAGTGCGACTGTCTCTCCCTCATTTCTCTACCCAAACAGACAGTTCTGCCAAATTAATTCAATTCATACATCTTGGAAATCCCTCGCTCTAAAAGAAACGATATTGTGAGAGATAAGTCCCACGCTCTGGAAACTAAACTTGCCATTAAAAAAGAAAAACAAAGTTTGTCTGTAAGATGGACAGATGGAAAAGGATGGAAGTAATGCAAAGATGCCTCTTCCATACTTATAAAAGTATTTTATAAAACTAAATATATATGGAATTCCTGACAAATGGTTGGGTTTCAAAGTGGAATTTAAACAAATAAAAAAATGGTATGTTTTTATCCTACACATAATATGTGACTACATACATCAAGGAACATGTAATGAGATCATCATGTTAAGGTTACGGGGAAAGGGAGGGGGACCCAAACGCAGCAACGGACACAATAGACAAAGTATAATGAACAAGATGGTAAATGATCTGCATTTATAAAGTGCTTTTCTACTCTACGAGTACTCAAATCGCTTTACAGTTTATACAACATTCACACACTGATGGCCAAGGCTACCATGCGAGGCACCATCTGCTCATCAGGAGCATCTTGCCCAAGGACACTTCGACATGCAGACAGGAGGAGCCGGGGATCGAACCACCGACCTTCCGATAAGCGGACGACCCACTCTACCCCCTGTGCTACAGCCGCCCTGAGCCACAGATTTATTCACAACCAGAGTATACGGACGACTGGGCAGGGAAGCAGGCAGGACAGTCAAGCAGGGTAGACAGGACAGGCAGGCAAAATAGGACAGGCCTGCGGAGAAGCCTGGCGGAACAGCCAGACATACCAGGCAAGCAGGTAGGTAGGTAGGTAAGGCAGGCACTGGCAGGGCAAACAGGCAAGGCAGGACAGGTAAGGATTCATGACACATCAAACCTTCAACATTATCTTTGTGCCGTTTTCCATCCCATCCATGAAGCTCTGTTTTGGGGAAATAGACATAGACTTATTGACATTAAATCAGTTATTGATTAACCAATTGCAAAACTGTGAACATTTTCTTTTGACCTTTCTTACAAGTAGGTCTTTGGTTGACTGGAAAATGCCCCATTAAAAACTTAAATAGTAAACCATTAGAAATACTGTACATTCCATATTATATCCCAGCTGATAATACTGGCCACAGTTTAGAATGTATTTTTTTGTTATTAAGAAATTCATTTTGTTTGTTTTGAAATATATGAAATGATCAATGTAAAATCTTTAAAACATGTTGATGCTCCACCATATTTGGGTATACGGCCTTAAAGAAGGATAGACCAGTTTTATCATCGTTGAATTATGGGTTTAAACATCAAATGGAATGATAAGGAAAATCCCATTTAGAGGGAAATCAGATTTTCTTGGATTTACTTTCTTGCCTTTCAAACAGGCCTTTCATTTCCATAGAGATATGTCCAACCTCACACTGCGTATGTTGATCAACACAGTACAACTCTAATAAAGGCCCTTTTCCTTATTCAAGATATAATCTTGTGATAGACATTTCAGAAGAACACCCTTGAAAATGTAGTCTTCAATGAAATCTGATGAAATCACAGGAAAAACAAACATGCAACCATGTTTTTCTCAAACTATGTCCATGTCTGTCTGTACAGTACAAACAACCGCAGGATTTAGTGCACTGGAGGACAATCTTTTGCTTTTTGCTATGAATGCATTTTAAGGGACAGTTATATGTGTGTGTATATATATATATATACATATTTATTACCAGCGCATATCAAAAGATCATAAGAAAACATAGGCAACAGTGTTATTCTAGTGTGTGTGCATGGTTGCTTGGAGGTTGGAGTTGCTCTTGATATAGGATTATCTATACAAGTACATATAATCTTTATTGCAGCAGAGTAATCCATGAAATACCCACAAGTCTTTGCTGCACTCCTACAGTATACTGTACCTTAAGGGTACAATGCAACAGACTTCTACATGATGTTCATGTTTTTTTCTGCTGGTCCCATTACTTTGCTTCTATGAACAGATAGCAAATCTTTGTTGTGGTCATTCTGGACAAGCTAAATCCTTGTGGAAGCATAAGGCCCATTTATCCTGAGCAGCCTATTCAACCCACCTAATTCCAGTTGGTAAACTTTGACCTACTTTTAGTGCTTTGTAAAGTTAAATGAAAATCATGTTTTACTGTCTTGAGAAAAACACATTGAATATCTCCTAGATTTTCCAAACTTGAAAATGTAGCAAGAGTGAGAGTATTATTTCCGCTCCTTGTTTGCATATACCTCGCCTTGAGGAATTTCTGGGATTGAAGTTCCAGGAAGAAAGTCTGTTTTGCTGTTGTGTTATTTATTTTTTTTACAGAATGGAGCCCCACCGTGCAGAGAGGAGGGCTTGGCTGACAGACTTCTCTCATGGCCAATTTATTTCCTGAGCATAAATCCAAGTGGTGCAAATGATTATATTCTACCGTTATCATTACCAGAAGAAAACTGTAGCTCACTTGCTTGAATAAAGACAGTAGGTGTAAACATAAACTGAAGACCTAAATGCCGGCAATTGTAATAAGTTAGGATAGAGCTTTATTTTTGAGTCTGATATAACATTTGGTAGATTTTATCCTTCAACTTGGGAATCTAATGTATAAAAAATATTGAATAAAATCTTACTCATGTAAAGGGGTTGAAAACATTACATTCTATCATTACAAATCTATATATAAAACAATTTGAAACAATCACATCATCATATCTCTTCATTATATATTGTCTTCAAAGTCACATGTCTAAAGTTCTGTCTGCGCTGCGATATAAAATAGACGATAACAAAAAAAAGTATATATATATATATTTTTAGATTTTGACATCTTTTCAAAATCCTTGTCAGGTGATCGAAACAAAATACACCACACTCTTCATTATTGCAAATAAAACATGTTAGCAAAATACATTTTTCACTGCATCAAATACTTACAGTATGCAATCACTAGTCAATCATATTTTAATCATATTGTTTTTGTCAATATCTGTAGCAGTACAAACATTTTCTTTATATGTATTCAAACAAATGAATATGCTATATAATTGGTGGTTTTAGTCATATGATAAAAGATAATAACAATAATAACAAAGAATATAATAATAATGACAAACAAGAATGTTGAAACCACCAGAATAGATGGAGGCCCTCAGTTCAAAAATAGTGTTTCATTAGAGTTAAGCAGATCCCAGACAAAGGTTCACATTTCTTTGAGGCACACATTGCTTTGCAGGACAATATTTAGTTCTGGAGTAGTCCTGTCTCTATTTTTAAAATAATCAAAAACAGCTCATCAAACCATTTTTCAAGAAACAACAAACTTTGACAATTCAGCAATTGTAGTTACCAATCTTAAACGGGTCCTGTAAAGTTGAGTATATTCTCTTCCCCCAACTCTCACTAAAAACAAATAAATAAAATAAAATGAAAATAAAAATGGCAAACTGGAAAATGGAAAGAAAAAATAAATAAATAAAATAATAAATAGAAATTAAAAATTACATTTATAATAATAATCTCTCAATCTCAATCTCTCAATAATCTCTTGCACAGCCAGTCAAAGTTTTGTCATTGGAATATGTAGGCAGTTCCAGGGTCCCATCCACAGTGCTTCCTCATCTGATAATGTGTGCTCATTGTGGGACTCCAGCGTCTCCCTGCTCACCTTGTGATTGTCCACAGATGTCTCGTGTTCATCAGTGACACAGGGCCCAACGCTTTTTCTGTCAGTCATGGTCTTTGAGCCAAAACTTTTAAGCGTTGTGATGTTGGATCCTGGGGGTCCACAGGATATCTGGGTGTTTAGGTTGACATCAACAGAGGAGGAAACACATGTCGTGACCATCTTCCCCGTTTCACTGTCAGTGCCTTCGATGTTATTCATTTGTATATTTTCTTCGTGAGTCACCCCAAGCTTGTCCAGTTTTTTAAACTGCTTGCCTAGAGATCCAATCTTTAGGTTGTTTGGGTAAGGAAGCCGATAGGTACGGACGATTGTGCCGTTCTGGGAGAGATAGACATTTCCATTAATGTGACTATGGCTGTTGACGTTGGTCAGTCGGTTCCGCTGGGCCTCTGTGGTACCGTCTTCTCTTGTGGAGCTGGTGTCATACTCACGGTCTACCACTAGCTTAATCCGCTTCTTTCTCCCAGGCTGAAAAGAAACAGGGAAACAGGGTTAACGTCCACATATAGACCTTCCATAAACCACCATCTTTTGAAAGACATTCAGTAAATTGCATGAACAAAAAAAAAACACTGCATCACAGCACGCAGGATCCTACATGCCAGAATTGAGTCCATTATACTGCAAAAAAGCAGTTGGATTGAAGAGAACGTTATAGATAAAAAGGTACGAATAACAGAGAGACAGCAAAACAGGAAAACAGGAAGAGAAAAAGATTTGAACAACGCTGTAGAGCCACACAACGCTTCACTCCCATGCAAGGGTAATTGATTCTATTCACTCTTACTTTACAATGCACTGGATCTTATTAGAAGGCTGTCAAGTTTCCCTCAGATTCTGAATCAGCATCCGATGTTTCCTCTTGGGTTCCTGAATGCTGGGATGGATTGCTTGCCTCAGAACCAGAACCATTCGCGGAAGTCTTTTCGGAGGAAATGTCATCCTCATCCACCTCTGTGATAGGGGACAGTCCTCCGTAGGTCTCTTCGGAGGTGGCACCAAGGCTTCCGATCTCTGTGCTGTATTTGGGACCCGTGTAGGGGGAGGAGGGTCCAGGGTCCTCTGAATCTACGCTAAACCTCCTGGATGAGGCGCCATCGCTTAGATCACTGGCCGACTCTTTGCTCTCATCCATAGTCCCAGATTCCTCTTCATCAGAATCTTGACCCTCACTTCCCTCTTCAATCGTGTCGTGGGTCATGACAGACTCCTGGGAATGACGGCTGCTTCTTCGAGACTGAGAACTGCTAGATTTCTCCTCACTTCCTAGGGAGCTCTCACCTGTCGCCTGGCTACCATGTGAGGACTTTATGTCCTCTGAACCGCTTGGTTCAGTTCGTGTCAGTTGGCTTTTACTGGAACTACCTGAGAGTGAGCCTTCACTGCTTGAAACCGTGTCTGATTCAGACTCACTAGCTGTTCCTGTGCCTGACTCAAGTGTGCTGGTTTCCTCCTCGGACTTCTCTGTTGTACCCTCACTTACTGAAGACCTTGCAGAAGACCTGGTCCCTCGTGACGTCCTACTGCTGGCGCCAGACACAGCGCTGGTAACACTTCTACTCCCACCCTCACTTTCACTTGTACTCCCTTTCATTTCACCACTTCCACTTCGAGTGCGACTCCCACTTCCACTGCCACTACTTCTCTCGCTGATGCCTGAAGCACTACTGGCCTTGGTAGCAGATGATTTCATAGATGAGCGAGCAGAAACCCCACTTTCTTTGGATTTCCCAGAGGCGTCTTCCTCCTCAGACTCTTCCTCTGAATCTTTTTCTGTTTCGGAACTTCTTCCTATACTCGACTCCTTTTCTGAAACTGTGCCTGTTCCTGACTCAGATTCCTTCTCTGTACTGGACTCCTTTTCTGAAGCTGTGCCTGTTCCTGACTCCGATTCTTTCTCTGTACTGGACTCTTTCTCTGTGCCTGACTCTTTTGGAGTAGCTGATGACTTTGCTGACTCTGGCTCTTTTTCTGAATCTGATTCTCTGTCAGTTCCAGATTCCTTGTCCTCTGTGTCTTCTTCTTCTTGTTCAGACTTGCTTTCCTCATCTGAATCGCCTGGCTCTTCCTCAGGCTCTTCCTCAGAATCGACAGTGCTTTCATTTGCGTCGTCACGATCCAAATCCACTTTCAGAAAATCTTTGTCAACACTGCTTCTCTCTGAGGATTCTTCATCAGAACCTTTCCCTTTAGCGTTTCCACTTCCGCTTCCGCTTCCACTTCCATGTCCACTCCCACTTCCGCTTGCTTCCGGCTCACTCTCAGTCACACTTATTGACACTTTGGACTTCTTGTCATCTTCACTAGGTACTTGGGAGGCATCCACATCCCTCTCACTGCCTGTGACAGAGTCATGACTCACGCTACTCTGTGACTTCCTCCGACGTCGCAACCTGTTGCCGAGGTTAATTTTCTTGAGAACTTTGCCAAGCCGGCTTCGGGCATCTGACTTAGTGTCGATCTGTCCTAAACCTGCTGGCCCACCACTCAGACTCTCCTGGCTGTCAATACGGCGGGCTGACATCAGTTTGGCATAATCTCTAGCTTTCTTCCCAATGCCAAACATCTTTAATATTTTGGCTTTTTTCCATGGGGAAGAGCCAGAGGAAGGAGCATCAGATGGCTTCCCTCTTGCTGCCAGTAGTTTGCTCAGTTTTATGACAGATTTCAGCTTTCTGGCAGCCTTGGATGGCTCACTATCCTGAGGAGGCCCAGCCTCTTCAATTTCTTCCTCTGGTGGTGAGTCTCTAAATCCTACTCTCCTGGCTGGACCTCTACCATGCATGCCTCTGTGACCCCTGCCTCGGCCCCGGCCCTAAAATAGCCACATTTAATTCATCAACCTCATTCATCATACCACAGTTACAATATTGAGACTGCAACGGGGACATAAAAATAGTTAAAATGATGAAATGCTGGACATTAAAACTTGAATTATTACTTAATGTAATCAACACAACAGTTGTAAGAAATTAGTGTATTAATGATGAAGTACCTGAGCGCCATGAGGGCCGTAGTAATAACCATCATCCTCCATAATCACCTCCCCATACTCATCATACATAGGAGGAATCAACTTCCTGCGGCTGCCGTACTGTGGCAGGTCGTACCTGAGGGAGACAAGAAATAATTTATCTTCAAAAATAATATGCCAAGAACTGAGAGATCATTTCATCTTGTGACATTTATTGCAGATTCATGCTCCTTATTGCAGTTTGCAAAATCAAAACAGTAGTTATTATGATATACTGTATGCGTCAAACTAGTATACTTTCTTATTGTGTCAAAACAGACAAAAAAAAAAAAAAGACAAAATCATTACCAGGAAGTATCAAACAATTTTACTAATAAATACACCCTCCATGGACCCTTTTATATCATGAGAAAAAAAGCTTTTTTATTGGGAGGCTTTTATTAGGTCTGGTACTAAATCTCTTAAATATTTGAGCTTTTAGGTTTATCTATACTGTTGTGTGTATTCTGTTGTAACACCAGACACAATTATTTTTGAACTATTTATTTGCCTGTTTAAGGGAAGTGCTCTGAGTTATGTGAATGTTACTGCTGTAATCTGTGGTACCAGGAAGTGTTTTTATAATCATGACGAATAAAGAAACTCTAACTCTAAAAACAAATCACAGGATATTTTACATAGCTTATATGCAACGCAATATATGTGACTGGCTTAGAGGATAATTACATAGATAAACCTTGTTAGATTAGATGATATGAAATTGTGTACTTTTTAAACAGAAATAGGTCATTTTAGTCTGTCTTTGTGATGGACATGAATATAATCTTCTCAATGTATAGCATGTCATCTGAGATCCTTGCAAACATATTCGAATCAGCATAAAAAAATACAGTTAGTGTTAGTCAGTTAGTGCCTTTTGGGTCTGGCTGCTTCACATTTGGATAACCTCCCAATGTTATTCCTCAGAGCAGAGAAAGTCCCCAGGCAGTACCATTTAATAAATTACATTTTGTCAGCAGCTGCTTGTGATTCGTGTCCCATCCTTTCTCACTTGGACCATAGGAGCAAAGTACGAGCCAAAACAACTACCATCCATTAAGCCAAAGAAAGACATCTTACTCTCTCAGGTGCATAACTCGAGGCAATGTAATTGATCTCATTGGATGAAAGCACATAGGCCTACTGCTCTGGGTGTTAAACAAAAGTACATTACACTCAATGACTATATTTAAACTCATCAGAAGTGCTCCAGAACCTTCCGTAATAAAGAACCATAATCTTTTGTGTTAAATATTTTGAGGTGAGTCATTATCAACTCTTAATGGCACAATTAAAAGAAGCAAGCACAAAAACGAACCAAAACACAATCAACTCTATGTAGATTAAAGTGAGACTGGGAGGAAGTGGCCTTAAAACTCACCCTTGGTCATAATTGTAATAGTCCTCTGTGTAGTAGTCTTGTCCTGGATCGAAGTCCGACTCCATGGAGAACTCCTTCATCGCATAGAGGTAAAGAGAGAAAGGGGATCAGAAGTCGTTAGCGAGGCACAAGTACCAGATGCGTGACAGCGGCGTACAGGGTGAGCAAACACCCCAGTTAAGTAGGACAGGCAGCGGCGTTACTACCTCAGGTCTCAGAAGAGAAGGCCTTAGCAGTTGCTGCTGCTTCCCCGAGGTTAGTACAGGCAAAAGAGGAGAGGCGGTGGAAGGAGGGGAAAGCCAGGACAGACAAAGACAGAAAACAGATTTTCACTAATATTCCAGATTGAAAGGAA
>OMPB01005480.1:0-16103 GCA_900312615.1 Stylephorus chordatus | reverse complement strand
TCAGTGGACATGAAACAGCTTCTTTATCATTGCCAGCCTATGAGGAACATTACATCATAAAGGGCACACTTCCATTTACCTGTAAACATAATTTGATCCGACATTTCATCCGACTGATAGGTTGGAAAAGTGAACACCCCCCTACTCCATCAGATCATTCCTGGACTCATAAGCATGCCTGTGTTCAATGATGGGAAAGCCCTCCCTTTCCATTGGGACTTGCTCCTAATTTGTCCAAGGTAAACAGACCGTTTCACGTGTCACTTCATCCACTTGGCAGCTCATGTAGACAGTAGGGCCTAATGGCCTCATGATGGACAGGGTACAAAGCCATGGCAGATTAAAGCCTCAGTGTCCGACTGCCACCCAGAAGTCAAAATTGGATGTTCTTACTTTCCACTTTGGCGGCAGTTTGTGTCAGAGGGAATGAATATGAATAATCAGTTCATATTTTAAAAAAGAATAATAAAAACATCTTCAGCTATAATCCTGCCATGATCTTTTTTTTCATATCATTTATATTTTCTAATTACACGGATTTTTAAGCACACACAAAAATGCCATAAATGCATGGGTCATGAACGCAAAAGGCAATTATCATCATATCAAAGAATGTTCTTATTTGAATAAAAAAAATTATCATCATTCACATTCTTTAAATGCTATCCTATCTCCCTTTAAAATATCATTACCCTGATGTCATATCCATACACGGTTGATGATTGGCTTGGCTCAGCTGTGAACCACCCTTGTAAGACGCAACAATGTCATTAAAAAATTGAGCATAACGAATGTGTGTAGATCTGTGACCAAGTGACTTAAAGCTTGTATAAATATACAGTTTTAAACCATTTTCAAAAACAGGCGAGGAGGTGATATCAACCAACAATGGACCTAGGGGCAAACACTATCAAATAATGAGAAATAAATAAATAAAACTGCAAGTGGAAGAAAATATTATCAGTTTGCTAGCCTAATGTTCAGTTGAATCCCCTAACAATGTAAAAGCAACACTCTTACCCTAGTGGCAGAAAATAAACTCCTCCTCAGAATAACCCCAAAAAGGTACGCCCCCCTTCCCCTCGCACGCATTCTATTTGCTGTCACATTCTCCTTCCACTAGTATCCCAATCATCCGTCTTGCTACAAATATACACATCATATAAATAGAGGATATGGATACCTACTGTAGCACATTTGGATCTGGATGATAGGCTGCGATGAAGCTAGGGTTCCACTGCACTAGAAGCTTTGGGATGGGACGCCCCCTGACTGTGGTCAGGTCAAGTGGGTATGGCAAACAATTCCAGAATATATCTTCCTTTTGGTGGATTAGATACATCCTTCCGGTAGTTGGATACGGGCCAGTACTGTTGCTTTCACTGGCGCAGAGGAAAAGTCCATGGAAACAAGCTTGTTATAGCACCTGGATCAGTCCCAAACACTGGGCAACACTTGACTGTAGACGGATACTCTCTGACATGAAGTTCTACTTTACTATATGTTGCTGTGTTATAATTGGTGCATTGTGCCAACGACAAAATATTTATTTTAAACTGCAAATTAGTTTGCTTTGAAGCTTAACAAAGATATAATTTATGACCCCTAATGCAAGTCTCCTTTGAAATATAACGAGCACCAAATAGCACCAATAATTGTTAATTTGCTTTCTACAGTAAAACAATAGAGGGAGAATGCTAGGGGCGTGTGCTGTCGCTCAGGAGAGTAGCAATTGACCCAAGAATGCATGTGACATGATGTTGGGGGATTCCAGTCTTTTAACACTGTCACTTTGAACTGAATCTGTTTGCAGCTGGAGCGGATGCTTGCACTTATGGAAAAGAAAAGAAAAAAGGGTCCCAACCAGTTAAGATTTGATGCAGGGATACCAGGATGAATCTGTGGGAAAGCGCCCATGAATGGTAGCTTTCTGTTAGGGTTAAGAGAGTTCTTACACCTATTAGTTGTTACTGTGTGTATGTTAATTATTGGATATATAAATCAAGGCTGAAGGAATGGTTTTAATAATAAGTTATGTTCATCTAATTCATTTATTTATTCTCGTCTCTTACATGTCTCACAATACTTTCATGCGCATCAAAATTATTATGAAAATTGTATAAATGATGAAACAATATACATTTATTTTTTTATTATCACTTGTAAGGGTATAAGTGCTCCAAACCTCCTTGACTTCCAGACTTCCTAATTACTTAGAGGATGTTATATACTGCATTTAATATATCAGTTTGATAATCTTCAACCATTGTCTTAAAATAAAATACTAACACAATAAAGAATATACCGATAGAATGAAGAAAATGCATACAATACAAAATGGAAGATGTATGTGTATGTGTAAAGAATTTGATGTTTATACATACTGTAACAGCTTTTCTGCGTCAAATCACAGTTGACAAAAAGTCTCTAATTTACTCAAGTGCAAAATTAATTTTTACAGGTTGTCAAAATACAAATAGCTAAGCAGTTTTAAATATTCGAAAACCATATATCAGCTCACACATTTCTGAAAAAGTGGCAACGGATATCAAATTTTCCTTAAGGATCAGAGACTTGTGTTTATCCGATGCATCCATGGTTTTCTTCAATCTGAAAAAGATGTTTAAAATGAGAATGAGTGTATTTACAATGTTAGTGTACAGCACTTTTACTTACTGACTCCATTATGTTCATATAGAAGTGTAACTGCTGAACGAAGCGCTATTTTCACTTCCTGTCAGGGTCTCACGTCCTGCCATTACCTGCTTTCCCATATTTAACTCTTGAATGGTAACTTCTGCTTTGGCCAAGTTTATATGCCCTTTTGTCACGACCTTTGACCTTTGTTCAAAAACATCTGTTTTGTATACCTGACATAATCCTGCCACACATCTATTGATTTATGAAGAACCATTAAGCTCGTCCTGGCCAGCGTATGCCCCATGGGCTGACCTAACACTCTGTTTTGGAAGGGCCATTAGTTAAGGGATTAAACAAATGTTATTTGTTTGTGTTTCATTCAGAGACTATATTTTGTGATATCTTTGTTAAAAGATATTTCCAGGAAATATGTTGTAGCCAACTGGCCACAATTGGGAAGGCTGAATTTACGAACACAAGCGCTCCCAATTGTTAAAAGACATCTAGAAGTCTTGCCCTTGGACGTCCATCCAAAGCCAATCACATAGTACAAATGGAGAGCTTTGTTCTCGCCAGTCCCTTGACGATTCATTACAATCTCAAATTGTACCTGACTTAATCTCAACAATATCCATTAAAGAGGAGCTTAGTTTAGGGTTGGTAATGTGAATACAAACAATAGGCTCAAGTTGCAGGTACTAAACCCTCACACAGGCCATATATCTGTCTTTTGCCCATACTGAGTTGAGCCATCGGGACAGATAGGGATCTACTAAGGTTAGTTAGCAACAATGGGGGGGAACCCAGCTGCTGAAAGAGTGTTGCATTCCATGGGGGATTTTGTGGGATGGAAGAAAATACTGAACTGAAAGCAGGGATGTTCACCAGTGTAGCCTCACTTTTGTGTATAGAATGAAAAGGCAACAAAATCCAACCTAGGAGGAAAATAATGTCTGAGACATTTTTCTTTCAGCTGACTCTCTGGCGTTTATTGATCTATATGTATGTTTACTGTGTTATGGAGGTTATTTTTTTCTACTTTAATTATTTTTGTGTATCCAATTTAAATACTGTATATCAAAACATGCTCACCCAACCTTACTTTTTGTCTCTTTGTCATGAGTCCAAATGCATCCTCGTTACATTTCTAAATGTTAGTGCAGAATTTGGACTAAATAGATTTTTTTTTGGAGGGTTAGTCCTGAAGCTGATTTGTTGAAGCTTGCAGAAAGACAACCAGCAGCAGTGTTGACTGATTGACTATCTAGAGCCGAGGTGAGGTGACCTAGAACTAGAATGTGGCAGGACGGAGCGCAACAGCCAAGCAAGATGCTGATGAATGTTGAGGCTGTAAATAATCAATGAATGTTTGAGATGTTTCAAAACAGAGAGTGTTTATCATACCAGTGTGCAAAACATGTTATATTAATGCATTTTGTAGTCAAGCAGGAATTAAATGAATTAATGCAATGTTTTCAGAAGCCATTCTCCCCTTCAGATATAGCTCAACCTGGAGAGAAATTGACTTCTTACCGTGCATGAACGGAAATGTACTTAAGGGATCTGGACGCTGAGAGAATACTTTAACTCTCTAATCCATCACATGAACTTTTTTTTTTCAGGAAAACTTCCTGAAAAAAAAGTAGTTATCCTCTGCATTTATGTTTAACTAATCCTGGCCCAAAGCCATCTGCTACATAAACATTATTTTAATGTCAACTTTCTGACGAATACCAAATGCCATTAATAAATAATAGTTCCACCTGCACTGTAAATAGTTCAATATAATCAGGGTCAGGGTCTTCAGCTTAATGTCCCCTAACTGTACCCACTTATTTCTACTTTAGGATAACTAAATTGCAAAAACAGACAAATGCTTTAGAAACCAGGAATAAGATATACAACGCAGTGTGCTGTTCGGTCTATTGTACACAAAAAGTCGGGGGACCAACCTGCTTAACCACCTGGCACTAACACAACAAACACTTTTTAGAAAGAGGCGATTCTTAAAACGTGGTAGCATGCTAAAGAACGCAAGATTTACATTCATTACGATCAATGTCTGTAACTCTGCTCAGGCTTCCTTTGCTAAGAGTCAAGTCACACATTAGCCAAGTCTAACCAAGCCTATGGCTTTGAGCAATTACCAAAGAGCAGAATGAAATACTGCAGTTCTTCTAAACTACCAAATAACAAAATACTTTTTTAGGTCAAGAGGTATTTTACACCTGTATCTCTCAAAGGATAAAGATGGGAAATAGCTCTTCAGCAAAAGGGTGACGTGAGGTACCCTTTGAGATGCCACTTCCTTTATACTAGCTTTCAAACACTTGAATCCATATCTTTGAGATCTTTGAAGTGTTTTCCCTCGGGCAGAAGTAGAACCCGGACGCATCTCTTTATGAGAGACGCATCTGTATATATATATATATATATATATATATATATACACGAGGTGAACGAAAGACCAAAAGAACGAAACAAAGAACGTAAAAGAAACAAAGGAAAAAGGGAAGTAATAGAAGTAAGGAGGAAACAAAGGAGAAAGAGAGAAACACAAAGTCATCCTCCCATCAGAGCAGCTGCTGCACTTCCACCTCTGCAGTGACTTGTTCAGTTGGAGCTAAAGAATGTGTCTGAGTTGACTCTTTACACTAGGGCCACATCATTCTCCCTGCAGTCAGCGTGTTCCCTTTAATTAGGAAAGTCTGACCTGTGACCTTTTTGTCCGATGGGCCCCAACTCAGAAGCCTTTGCGGGTCTTGGAAATCTGGCAGCTGTCGCCCTATCACATTCAAAGAAGGCGTTATTCAGAAAAACCAAAGTTATCATTTTAAACATCAACATCGACAGAGGGAATGAACGAGGCAAAGAGACAACATGCGTGTAACGTTTGTAAAGGTTGAGAGGCCGGCTTTGCATGAGAATTGTTTTTTTCTTTACACTCGCTCAACACTGGCATATCTAATGTTCTAATTCCATCTCTTTATGTAAATGTGGAATGGTGACCCTTGGGTGACCGTCTGGTTACTTTGAGTTGGTTTTGAACTTATATGTACATAATGCACCCTAGGAGTTGACCTCACTTGTCAACTACTCAGGTTCACTTACAAAGCCAAGCATGGACCCATTATAAGGACTCACTTTCAAAGTGCCTTAACTAAATTGTTTGGAAAGCAATTATGTTATCTCCCCATTCCTGTCTTCTTTGGTAAACAACATAATTATGATGAGTTGCTAAAATTTAGGTTAACAGGAAAAGTCAAAGGACAAATATCACATGATATTACCATATAGTTAACAAATCTGTTCCGAGCAACTGTCCGTTAGAAAACTGGCAAGGCTTAGGCATATATTAGTACATACTTGATGGTATAGGTCTTTTGGTTATGCTGACCTTTGTCACCGGAAGTAATAAAGACTCTCCCTAAAAAGATAGTTGCTGTTGTGTCGACCATCATTGTGGGATTTTACTTCTCATTTAACAATAACATCATTTATCAACTTGCATCAAGATATAGCCATACTGTAGGATTTTAGTCATCCCATCTCTATTCACCTCTACTCATCTCTACTCGTCTTTACTCATCTAATCTCTACTAATCTCATCTTTACTAATCTTTACTCGCTTCTACTCATTACTAATTAAGGGATGAAAAGAAACATGGAAGCTGTTTCCTAGCCCTGATGCTCAAGGTTATGTTCTGGAACGTTCACCATTCAGCATCAGACTCAGATTCATTTTCATTTTCAGGCATTGTCTTGGGGAGCGGATCTTTAAAAGTCTTAAATAATCCTCAGAGAAATCCATGTGAAGTGTACTTAAGGTTGACAATGCTTTGCTGTGATAACAGTTGTCCATGCAGCTCACAAAAGCACTTTTCCATTCTGACACCAGGGTCATTCTTCTAGTGACAGAGACCCTGCCAATACTGATTTGGGCTTGAAATCATCCAGTTTGGACAAGTAATCCTCCGCTTCGTTTTTATTTAGAAATCTGTTCTAAATAAGAGAACAGTAGTAGTGCCTGCCTTAGAACATTGCATACCAGAAGTCATTGTAAAAAGAAAAGGGAGGGATGTTAGCGCCATTTTCAATTTTTATATTATAAATATTAATAAATATTTTCATTTTCACTTTTAATCTTCTGTTCTAAATTGCAGTCCGACCAAACCACATTACAAGTCAGCCTGACCTCCAGCTGTACCCATTCCTTAGTTTGACGTACAACTTTTTTTCTTAATCACTGTCCTGCTATGAAACCCCAAATGGTGCACAAATAGCCTTGTAATATTTTATATTGTTACGTTCTGTGGGCTGGTGAACCCAAATGCACAACACGATAGAGACAATGGAGGGTGAAAGTAACAAGGTATTTTGAAGGGATAAACGGGATAGCAGGACTACGGGTAGGCAGGAAGGCAGACAGGCAGGACAGGCAGGCAGGATAGACAGGGCAGGCAGGCACAGTAGGTAGGCAGGTAGACAGGTATAGGCAGGCAGGCAGAGTAGCAGGTCGGCAGGCAGGCAGCGGTCAAACCAGGAGATTGATCATTCAGACAGGGCAGAAGTACCAAAACGGCAGGGGAAAGGCAAAGTCAAAGTCAGGAATCAGGCAACAGGTAGGCAAACTGGAAAGTATTGTGGGGAAAAAGTACTCAAAGCAAACTCAAGGCACAATCTGGCAACAAAAGACAAAGCAATGGCACACATACTGTATAGGGAGGGTTAATGGGATAAATGATAGACAAGTGTGCAGGAAGCCCAGGGAGTGAGAATGATGTCACACTGCAAGCCACGCCCACACACATACACACTCATAGACAGAGACAGACAGGGGAGAGATTGACTGGCCAGGTAATGCTGAAGTGGAGGGCGTCACAGCTAGTCCTTGCAATTTTGAATTTAGGATATTTTTCTGCTCCAGCTGTTTCCTCTGTAGGTGTGTGAAAGGAATGTCTGTAAAGCTTCCCAGGTGGAAAGACTGACTTGCCAGTCCTAACTACATCAAATCTCCATCAGGGAGGAAGCATACGCACGCCTGTCATTAGAAGCATCCTGCATGTGCCACATGCTTGGTCATAAATCTCCTACTGTCTGCCCTACAATAGGATTTTAGGAAAAGATTGCCTTTGTTGTTTTTTTTCACAATGTGGACAAACACATCCGGCGAAATATATTACTGTAAGTCATAATCGGATAGGAAGCGAGGAAAAACTATTGGGGTAATTGATTTGTTATTTGTTGACTTTCATTTTGAGTCATGAGTCGTGAGGCACGCACTTTTTAAGTGAACTCACTGCCACGGTCTCATAGGAGGCCCTACTGTTAACCTCCGGTTCCTCTTCTCTATGAACTAGTATTCCCGACCACTTCCAATGAGAGCCTGGACAAATGTGACAAACTGGAAAAGTGTCGAAAAATCTCTCTCTCTCTAAACTATTTCTCTCCATCTAGTCGTCAAGCAGCATCCCAGGTGGTAGAAGTGGTTTCCCTTAACATTGGACATTAAACATAAAAGCTTAAGCTGACTGGATAATAACATAGTCAGATTCCAGGTCTAATTATGCTCCTTTATGACCCGTCATCCCATACTTATTATCTCACAGCGCAGGGCAACTAACATTCTTGAACTTTGTTTTCCAGCTTGCTTATTAATGCCTAAACCAGGTGGAAATGAGCCAGTGATTTACATTTGTCAAATTGTGCAAAATGGGGTCATGGTGTTTGCAATAAAACATTTTGGAATGGTTTCTCAAGATCCTAAGATGGCTTGATGGTTTAACTGCACATAAATATGGAGAATAATAATAACAGAGATTGCATAACAAATCTATTTACGGTTTTAACTAGAGCAGGAGCAACTTAAACACTTGCCATTGCAGAACATTTTCAAGATGAACTCCAAAGTCGGATGTTTAAAATTGAACATTATTTGATATTGTGAAGAGATTTTTCATAAATATGTTTAGAAGTTATCCACTTTAATAAAATTATGTTATAATGGATAGTATAAACTCATATACTGTAATAGACTATGGTATTGGATCCAACTCAATCTACAGAGCTGGATCTTATGGACGACTTGCTAATTAATCACACTCACTACAATACAGACATGAAAATCTCAACAACATTTCAACAACTTTAAAGAGGAACCAGTTCATCAGTTGAAATTGCTTTGTTTTTTTTAACCCCATTAACCCTCATCACTCCATGGCTACAAAAATGCCATCACGTAAAAGTATTTTTGACATTCCATTTAATTTTCCACTTTAACGGCTGACTTTGTGAAAGGTGGACACATGAATGTGAAATTGATTCATAGTCATTTTTATTCAGCCATTGATGTGCTGCACTATGTTCTTAGATGGATATGTAGGAGAATTGGAACCAGAAGCTGGAGCTGAGTTTAGGAGCCGTCAAGGAAATGAGAAATGTAAATAGCAGGCCACAGTGACGAACCAACACTTCCTAATGAAGGTGAAGATGATAGAATTAACCCAACAAACATCTACTGTAATTGTAACAAAAAAGAGATAAAAGGTATAGGTATCATTTATATTTCCTTAACTATAACCCAATCTTATATGTTACCCATCAACTATGTATTATAGTAAATACTCATTTAAATAGAATCTGGGTTTTTCCCACATAAGGTCCCACAGAGTAATACCCTGAAGAAGGTCACTTAACACAAGGATTGGCTCTTCAACAACAAATAATACTAATACTTCCTAGAACTACCAAACTGCTTCAGCTAAATGTATCAAGCCATCTTCATGGCAGAAATACCTTACACAGTGAATAGGTAGGGAATCAGAAAATCTAATTATTTCTTTAACTGTGAGAATTTGTCCAGCTGTTGAATCCCTACCAATACAACCTTAACCATAAACTATAGAGACATTTAAGCCAGCTAAAGTTAGGACTCACATTGTTTTGAGTCAAGGTGGGAGTTCACTAGATCACAATGGTTTTTCAATTATAAATGGCAGAGTCCCCGTTTAATATTGAAACGGAAAATCAAGCAAAAAAAATCCTCTTTTTCACTCTTTTTTTTCTGTTCAGCTACAGCCCAAAAAAATGTTGACATAACCCTCCCTGGCTTTGGATGCTTGACAAAATATTTAAATACCCGCTCTAGCAGAATGTTGAAGATGACCCTTACAAAGAGGGCAAAAAAAAAAGAAAGTGCCCCAAACCCAGAGTTTAGAAAAGCTTGGGAATAAGCTATATATTTATAGTAGGTATACATCCATACAATTTCCCTCAATTTCCAAGTGATCTTACTGTATATATTGTGTTGTTGTTGTTGTTTTATAAGAGCTCTTACTGTAAATTACATTAATTACTGTAAATATTGTGTTGTCCTTTAGGCTACTGTAAATACTGTGTACTGTTGCCCTTTTGCACATTCACATTGAGCATTGCCACTTTTCATTTCTCTGCATACCATGTGTGTGTATGTGACAAATAAAAAATCTTGAAATCTTGAAAATGTTACAATGCAATGGAGAAACCAGGGTTTCCCAAACGTGAGGGACGTGATGCATGACTGCTAACACACTGCAACCGAATGCTTGGGCCTTCTGATCTGGGCTTTTCATCAGCTGTTAATAGGAGTGTGAATTCCTGATGTCCTGTCCCTGGGTGTAGCTTCGGCAAGCTTCTGAGTAAAAAGAGAAATCACAGGTGCAAATCCGGCTGTTGAAGTTGTAGCACACGGTCATTAGGCAGAGGCCCAAGCTACAACTCGTGTCTAAAGATGCTCATTTGGAAATGTGAATGTCAGAGCAATAAAAGCACAGCTAAATAAAAAAAGAAGAAAATTTAGGACTGTTTGGGACTAGCACTGGCACTGCAGAGGAATTGGAAAGAATATAAAGTATATTTAAAAATAAAATAAAAAACATTGAGTATTTTAACCTTAAATGAAATGCCATCATGATCAGCCATTTATAGAATAGGTGAAAAGCATCCATGGTGTATTTATAAACCATTGGATACCAAACCTTTCAGTGATTTACAAGGTTGGGAACTTGGGATAAGTACTCGCTAATAACCTTGAGCTATCGGTATATTTGTTTCGTATGACACCACTATTTATACAATGTTAATTCAGGATGTAGGGCTGTAACACTGTACTCTCTGTTGATCTGAGGTGGACTCTCCCTTTACCAACCCTGGCCTGAGCTGGGTGAGGGGGTTGGTAAAGGGAGAGCCCCCCTGCTGGGTAACCATGGAGGTGGGCTAACTATGTAAGTGGGTTAACCATGGTAGTGGGTTATGGAGATGGTGTTACCATGGAGGTGGTCTTACCATGGTAGCAGTCTTACTGGATGTGGGCTTACAGTACCATGGTAGTGGTTTTACCATGGTAGTGGGCTTACCATGGATGTGGGCTTACCATGGATGTGGGCTTAGCATAGAGGTGGGCTAACCATGGTAGTGGTCTTACCATGGAGGTGGGTAGTGGTTTTACCATGGAGGTGAGCTAACCATGGTAGTGGTTTTACCATGGCCTCTTATAGGCACTAAAGTGAGGGACAGTTGACTAACTTGTACATCTCACACTAGGGGCTCTATTTTGGTGAATCAGGGTGCTGTCGCTAACGCTGACGCAAAGTGAGGACGGTGACGCTTTAAGGCATGGCTCACGCAATTTTGGTAATTTCGTGACGATATCGCACCTCCAGCGAAGTTGTAAAAGAGGTGGGGGTTTAGTTTCATTATGGCCAATCAGAACACCTGTTTTCCATCCCTTTAAATACCAGTGCTCAACGCAATAGCAAATTGGCAATTTCCTGACATGGAGGACGGTTTTGCACGGCTGTGCCAGGATCGCTTTTCAAAAGAGGAGAGCGATTTGCTCTCCTAGATACAGTAGTAGGCAAAATAAGGTTTTACCCATGACTAATTGCAACAGAATTTATCTTTATAGTTTTATGTTTATATTGATGCCCTAAACACTATAGTGAAAGTCCATGAAAATCCAGTTGGTGGAAGTATGTTAAAATTATGTTTTTTCAAAATGGCCACCATTATTCAATAGAATTGAATAATACAGAGTTGTAATACAAAATGACATTTCTCAGTGTTAGTTACAACTTAGTAGTACTGATTAATCTTCGTTAGTCAAGAGGTGTTTAAAATGACATTTATTGACACTATTATGGTCTCAATGTTATCTTAATGCTCTTTCATGCTTACAATATCATCTAATATACTACAATATGAAAGCTGTAACAATAAAAAATAAAAGGAATGAACATTGCTGAAACATTTTATTACAACTTATTATACACACTGTTTCATTTACATGAAAATAAGGAGCCTACAATTTCAGTTCACTCTCAATGATGGTCATGGCCTTCCACCAAAGCGGCTGATCGAAAGTGATGATAGGAGTAACATAATGATAACAAAATGATGCCAATTTTGACAATGTTCCAACACTTGGATTTTCATGGACTTTTAGTATGTTAAATGGGAAGGTTTCATGAACTGAATACAACAAAAATCCTTTCTGTTGCAATCAGTCCAAGGTTTGGTGAAATTTTCTCACGATTGCCTAGCCTGAGAGCGCCATGCGTTTGCGTTAAGAGGTGGTCTGTTTGGACGTAAATGCAAACTCATTATTTGACACCAAACTTGCATGTTTTCATTGTCACACCCCCTATTGCGCTGCCCAAGCCATAGTTACGCAAACTCCTTTATTGCGCACCATGAAATTGCCAAACTAGGCGGAGGCGAGAAATATTCACTTTGCGACAGACGAAACAAATTCGCCAGCGCTAGGTCATAGTGCCGCTTAGTGCCGGCATGAAAATAGAGCCCTAGGGCTTTTGTTATACTGTAGGAGTTCCTTTCTGAGCAAACAATCAAAAAGCTAACAAGTAAACTATTAATATCATAATGCCATTTTTACTTTGAATCTGAAATGCTATCTTAAACTTAGATTGTCTGGGGCTTGTTGACCTGGGGACATCATTCAAAATGTTGGTCTCAGGACAACAATCAATCAATCAACAATCATGACAGTCAATAGTTACTGTAGGTAGCATCGTGGATGTAGCAAGAACAGAAGTTTAAATTCCTTATGTAAGCAATTTAGGAGAGACCTAGTTATTTTCCGTTAAGGGATATTACACCAATTAATTTATTGGGTTTTTTGAGAGAGTCATGCATTGTTGAGGTTTCATCACACTCAACTGGAAGGAATGTGATGAAACATGAGCTAGGATGTTGTAATACGGAGATGGACATTACTTAGTCTCTCACTATCACTCTCTCACTCTTGTCACATGTTTGCCAACATCACTATGAAAGAGAGTCACAGTGTGACTATTGCCGTGTAAGCGCTTGACGTGTGTGATGTACACTGTTTGTCTATCAACAACTTTTTTAAATGGAAGAAAGCATTGCGTGCATTACTGTGACATGCAATATCATATACAATATTTTATATTAAAGGTGCTGTCTCCGCCGGCTGCCTCTTCAGTAGCACTTAGAAAAAACTTTGAATCCACCAACGGTCTAAGCAACGCCCCCTCCCCAAACAGAGATGGCCCCGAAACGGAAACTGGCTTCTCCTTGCGCTCCATGTCTCCGAATGACTACCGCCGGCGCATGCTCACATTTGAATGCACGCGCCTAAGGCGTGCACATTGAGTTTGCAGTTTGACTGACAGATGGGTCGTCCAATCAAAGGTGAAGGGCACACATTGGATTGGTTGTCCCGTTTTGGCCCCTGCTCCTCACACAGATGCTCAAATTACGTCATTGATGTGTCAAATATCTTATGTCACTGATTACTGTCGAATACTTTCCAGATATACGCAGAATTTGTATGATAACTTATACCTGAAGTTATCATGTGCCTGTACTACTTTCCATACTGGTAATACCGTTGATTCTAATTGTATTGTATTGAGGTTGTATGTGTGTAGCAAGCTAAATTCCTTGTACGTGAAAACTAATTGGCGAATAAAAGGATTTCTGATTCTGATTCTGAATTTTAAAATTTTGCCATAAATGAACCGGCGGAGACAGCACCTTTAACTCAGTGGCCTAGTGGTTAGAGTGTCCGCCCTGAGATTGCGAGGGTGGGGGTTCAATCCCCGGCCGAGTCATACCAAAGACTTAAAAAAAATGGTACCCAATGCCTCCCTGCTTGGCACTCATCTGACTCTTCTCTGTGGTTTATTGACCTTTGACCTTCTTGAAACTCGCACCAACCTCTTGCTCATGCCCCAGTATTACGATTATCAACGGGCTCTTTCAGGGACTCCGCTGATGTTTTGTTGGAGACGATGCCTTCATCATCAGTCCCCGCTTCGGGGCTTGGCTCCACAGGGGCAGCAGAGGAGCGTTTCCTCGCAGCATCCTCCTCCGCGTCCTTTGGAGTGTTCCCTGGGGAGGACGCCAGGCCCGGCGGGGCAGTGCTTTGGTCGACCCCAGGTGAGTCTTTTCCTTCTTCTGCAAAGAAAAGCACAAAATAAAATAAAATAATGGAAACATAAGTCACTAAGTAGGCTACATAACGATTACCGTTCCACAACCGAAGCTTCTGGTCATTTGACAATGTGGCAGAAACAGTTCGCCAAGATGTACATCGTCAATGACACTGCTCGTTTGTAGCCGGGCATTAATTACATCATTTCCTGTCGTATGACCTGAAGGCGGTTAATCCACTGAGGTGGGATTGGGGGGGGGAGGGGGGACCACCAGGTTTGTAATGGCCGACAGATTACTGACCAGCAGCTAATTAGACGGACAGCTGTTCAAGGCTGTGGGAAAGTAGGGCGTCACCATCATTATCTGACCCTGGGTTACGTGGAGCGATGTAGGGGGAAGAAGGAGGCCGTTGTGCCAGACATTGCTGTGCCATGACTCAGCCTCCCTCACCACCTATGCCTCTCCTACCTCAGGGCTAAAAAGACCACTTTCAAAGACTGTCTCGTTTCTGGAAGAGGCCTGGATCAGTCCTGAATCAGCCCCAAACCTGTCATTCCCCTGTGGGTTATATGGGTTTGGTAATGTGCACTCTAGTTAGCATAGTTGAGGCCAATAATTTCCATACCAACTGGGGGTAATTAGGAAGGAAAATGAGATGTTAAGAGCTTAGCGCTTGGAAACGAATTCCCAGGACACCTTAGTCATGGAAAAAAGTTATTAAAGGGTGAAAGTAAAGTTACATCAAGCTGTAAGTATGGAGTTTGAATTGACTTGAGTCAGTAGATCAGGGCCAATAAACTTCACACACCAATCCTCGGTCTGTGTGTTCACCACCAACAATATATAACTTTTTTTTTAAAGTCCATTTTCTGATTCTAACTCAACAGTCAATTAAGCAATATATGTTATAGGTACCCATCCCCCCCCCCTCAAAATAGTTATTTTTTACGAAACAAAATATTTAAAATAATCTCTGCCATTCTGCCGACACAATATGCCCTTTTCAATTGGGGTATTATCATCCTACTTGTAATATCACCCATTAAGATGGGGGACAACTCAACTCAACTCAAAGAGCCACCTAAGAAGGACTTACTTAACTGTCCGCTTAGTGATGCCTGGAGGAGAGACACAGGCTTGGACATGACTACACTTTAGTAATGCACTGCAAAGAAAGTGAAACTACGACAAGGAAAACAATTCATCCCTTCACAAAAACAAAAAGTGAAATAACAGCTAGAGTAAATCAACGTTAAAATGCAGATTTTGCTGGTGTAATACGGTATTAATGACCTCATTCCAATATTTGAACCATAACCTGAATTTTTTTGTTTACAATTATCATGTTACCCTGCCAATGCCTCATTGGTTCGGACAATGCCAACAAACAAGTTCATATCAGTATATATTCTGGCTTTTCTCAAACTAGTGTCACCGCGGGCATTTTAATTTTTCTTTGTTGTCACTTATTAGATACTGTGGCGACCCAGCGGGGTGGGTTGCAGTTTTACACTTTTGTTTTTTGCTGTTATGCGCGAAGCATTATGGGAGGGGACTGTTATGATTTATATTGTTATTTTATGTGTTCAAATGTTCTGTTCCTGTTGGGATGTGGCGTTTGTTTGGGGGTTGACCCAGCCTAAGTAGTAGACTAGTAGACTGTTTACTGACTGACTGCAGGACTGTGTAGCCTGTGTGGCCTTGGAGAGGAAAGTCATTGTGGAGGTAGTTTCTGATGTGTGCTGAAGGACTTCAAAATAAAAGCCACACCTGTTGCTGGTGCAGGTTTGGCATCAAAAGAATGTTCTGTCTTTGGCTATCAATTCATTTCACGGCATAGCTCTCCACATTGGTGTCAGAAGTCGGATGGGACAAATTGATCACAATTGGCCAGCTGCCCTTGATCACCCAGCGGGCCGAGGCAATCATCTACCGCCAAGCCACCCCACAGAGGGTGCCCTCATCTTGACCACGCGTCAGAGCAGCAGACTGCGAGAGCAACG
>OMPB01005456.1:1382-13529 GCA_900312615.1 Stylephorus chordatus | reverse complement strand
CAACTGCAGCTTAATACTGCATTTGTTAGTATGCACCTTCTTCATGCATTTGTTGTTGGGGTACAATATATGAATTAGCCACTAGATGGCAGACGTTTGCAATATGTACATGCTTAACATGAAAATCCATTCATTATTATCACATATAAAATGGGTTTCCCATATTTACAGGTGCTGCTTGTTAGGACGCCGATAGAAACCCTGAGGATGAACATATTCATTTTCTTTGTTCTCATTAAAGCGCAAAAAAATGAATCCACAGCCAGTGCCAGCAGCTCAAGGGACCACTGTTCTTACCAAGATACCAATGGAATCCAACAAAGAGGCACGCTGACCTAGCAGACATCATAAATTACAGGTGCTCGCAAACTGTCATGCAAAGAAATTGTGGACGGACAGACATATTGACCGATGACTGACATAACCGCTAATATGGCTGTAATCTCTTAAACTTCAGGGTGTTGTGTGTTACTAGTGAGGATACAGATGCCAACTAAATACTTGTTTGCATTTTCGTACCTTTCAAAACAATTTAAAAAAAGGATAAGGACTTTTACGTTTTTGGTTTTGGATTTTTTTGGGAGGAAACAGCCCTTGAACGTTATTTTGATTCTGGACAGCCCAGCTCACACAGAGACACCCTATTAAACTCTGGTGCCATGATAACCCAACTTGATATTTCAGTGGTGAGTGGACATGGCAGGTGCCAGGAGATGACAGCAGTGATTAGGGCAGGGCCTCAGTGGACCGTGAAACATTCATCCTCACAATCTTGTCAGCAGTGAGCGGTGAGGACACAATGGCGCCGGGTATCCGGGTTTCCAGCTAGGCCGCAGCAAGTGCTTTTCTCAGCAAGTGAAGTCCAGGAGAGTGTTTGGTCAATAGTGGTGATGTTGGAGAGATCAAAATCCAAAGTGCACATCCCAGCTCCACTCAGCCTTGAGGTAGAGGCCCAGTATAGTGGCTTGGAGACAGCTGTCTAGTCACCCTGCTGGAACTAATGCCTGGACTTCACTCATAGAGGAACGATCAATAAGGCCCCATTGCTCTAAGTCCCTTCATACAAGACTTAAACACACAGACTTCTTGCCACAGTCTGAAGCAAAGGGCACTACTGGACCAGGCATTAAAAAAAAAAAAAAAAACGAGGAACTTTATGTTAAATATTTGTGTTTTGGTGTCTAGATTTATTACTGTATGTCTCTATTCATAAGTGAACATCTTTAAAAAAAAAAAAAAAAAAGGTCTAAGGGGAAATATTTTGTTGAAGAAAATGGATACTTACTTTGGGCATGCCATGTCTGTTTTGTGAAAATCTTAATATATTGAAAATAAATTGTGTTGGAGAAACTGTTCACCATTCATGTCAAATGGTTCTATATCCAATTGAAAATGACACATTTTAGCATTTCATTAAAGCAATTATGTAATTATTTTGCAGCGACAAAAAAAGGACTACGAAAGCACAAAATGTCTTTGGCCGCGTTTCCCAGATTTTTCTACGCAGTGCGTAGCGCGAAAACCTGCGTACGCCAGTTCGTAGCGATCCCGTTAGTATAAATGTGTTTCCCAGATTGCTTCTTTAGCCTACACAGTTCTTTCGTATGCAGGATTTGTAAGAAGGGTCTGGAGCCATCGTAACACCCTGCGTAGCGACAGATCCAGCCGCGTCAGGCAAATAATAAGAATAAAAATCATATATAGCGCTTTTCAAAACAACCAAAGACGCTTTACATTAAACATGTAAGGGCATAAAAATATATAAATAAATAATAAAAGGAAAAGAAAAAAATATATATAAAATCAATATTACACTAAGCAAGGAGATATTAATTCAGTCATCACGCAACTGACACATGAGCTCGGCTGGAAACTAATAAAGGGAGGCTCCACCTGCTAGTCTATCGTGAGACAGGTTAGTTTTATACTAATGATGTGTTGTTGCAATAGTAATCCTGCCTAATAAAAATAAATACATTAAAAAAAGAAAGCAAGACCTATAACATTTTAAATGATATGAATGACAAGACGTACAAAGTGCTGCAGTTCAACTCATGCCTTTGCTTTTTACTTCTTATACAATATAACCATAGACTATATGAATATAACTTATACGTCACATGTCAGAGCTACGGAAACCCAACAGGTACATCACAGGACATAACGGTATCCTAATACCGTTATGTTAGTTTTATGTTATAGTTTGTACCTGTAACACATTACAGGTACACAGTTAAGTGCAATAGGTCTAAATGATGTCTTTAAATTTAAGATAATTAGTGCAGTGCCTGTGCAAAGCATGCTTGTTCCAAATAGGTGTTATTTGGATAAACTGACTACATATTGGGCTGCACGCTGCGGACGTAACAGTCGCAGAGCCCTGAAGCCCCAACCCGCTGCTGCACAGAGCTGAGCTTGTTTATTCAAAGTTACACCAAACTCAACACTGCGCATCCATCCATGCATACATAGCCTACATACATACATACATACATACATACATACATACATGCATACATGCATACATATATACATACATACATACACATACATACATACAGAGTCCGTCCTTTATAGTTTTCTCTCTCTCTATGTTGCTGCCATGGAGACATGAAACGTGCATGTTTTGCCACTTGTTACCACTTTGCCAGACCATGGTGAAACAAAGTTCTAACTGCATGGGTGAACAGCAGACTTGATCACGTGTTATACACGTGATCACGCATACAGTGAGGAGGGCATAAGAACGTGAACGTTCTTTTTACGTTTTATTTTGGGGCGATTTTAGCAACATCAACCAACGTGGACTATATATTTAACGTCACTAAAATGCACAATCTCAGAATTTACTCAACAGACCCTCATTTCAAACTTACTCAACTAGAGTCAGCTGTGTCGTGATGCCCGCGTTTGTTGTCAGCGGAGCTGTCGGGTCGATCGCGAACATGGAACAGTCGCTGTCCATGGTCCTGATTCTCCACTGGGAAGAGCTGCACTGTCCAACTGCAAGCAGGCAGTGACAAACACGCGTATCTAAAATATCTAAAAAGTGTGTTTAAATTTTTATTTTTTTAAATAAAAAAGTGGTATATATTTTTATCAAAACTAATTAACAAAACAAATCCGGAAAGAGTTAAAAGTAACTACAAGATGACATTTTGAGGCGGAAGTTGGAATTAAGCCACAGGAGCCAAGTAGTTTGAATAAAATATTTCAGCCTGTAATCCAATCATCAAGCAGCCCTGCGGTCTAAAATGAGATTTGGCTTAGAATTTGAACGGGGCTAACAGCCAATCAAACGCAGTGAAATTGTGAATGTTTGTGGCATTGCAGATCTACCATTGCATAAACACGCCTTCCACTAGTTTAGATACTGTAATCAGGCAGGTAACATTTCTGCAATAGTCACATATACCTGGCACACAAATGTCTCCCATTATGGTTGTATTTGTTCTAATTCAATTTCTGGGACATGAATAGAACAATGTACATTGAGCGCATAAAGCGCCAGGAAATAAAACGATTAGGTCATTAGAAGACGGTAGTCCAGTGTTAAGTCAACTATGAATTTGTTTAAGCACAGAATGAGATCGAGGGTTGTTACAGGACAGAATACTTCGCTTCATGGTGGCCGGGTTTTGTCGGTAATTTGTAGTTTACAACAAATAGCCTACTCACCAGCTTTTTTGTGACTCTTAGCTTTTCGTCAAGCTTCGCCTTAGACTACTCGTATTTAAACTAGGTTTATATTGTTGCAATATCCTCTACTTGTAGATTGAAAGAAATGGTTTGAGTTACGAACCAAACATATACCAAATAATATTCTTATAATAAAGTAGAACTGCCAGAGTTTAGAAAAAACAAAACTATATTTTGCAATGGTATTTCAAAAGAGGAGATGGTATTTCATAATACAAATTCCAAATATGAAAAGTTAGCTTGAATAGTAGAATTAGCTTAGAAGCTTTTAACTGACCATTCGCACTTGCACAGGCACAGCCTGTGTGCCAGCGTAGTTCGTATGTAAACTATGCTAAACATGCTATCCTGGTTGACATGCGGGCTGCCGTATCGCTGTAGGTTGACGTACTGACTTCTATGCCTCTTCCACAGTTATTACCTTTTTTATACAGCATATGATTATTACCTCATGTAACCACCTTGTTGCCCTAACAACTGCATTCTAACAGCTTGCATTATCCATGACTACCATTTCAAATCATGCAGTTTTCACAACTAAAGATGACTACTGACTTTAAATCATGGAGAACAGTAAAGGGGACCAGCCCCCAGAGAGAAATCTGATGGGACCATTTCAGGCCTGTTTAGATATGCTTTGTTAGATGGAATGACAGATGGCCTCAGGCATCCTTTGAGGAACACTGAGACTTTTGAAAATCAAGTACACTCCACACCCATGCAGCTTCGAAGCAAGACCAGCCATGCCGACAGATAGACCCCGACAACCTGTCTCACAACTCTGCAGGAACTTAGGGTCTTACTAAAAGAAAGTTTGGAGGATTCCCCTGTGAGCAAGGACTTTGTCTTAGAGGACCCTCCTCCTGTACAAGACCCCGGACCAGTAAATCACAGTAAGATCACGCTATGCAGCGAGGTTGAGACAACATCTGACAACCATGGACCTGAAACAACCGGAGAAGTTCTACCACATGGAGCCACCAGTTCTCAGCCCCATTGATATTTCCTCCACCACCCGCTGTCAGTCTGCCGTTTCTGACTCGAGCCTGAATAACCCTGTTACTGATCATCTGCTGCCTGCTGAAACACTGCCTTCTGCCTACTCCCGGGAGTCTGGTTCACAACATGGCTCTTCCAACATGCACAACTCTTCTCGGGTCTTCGGCTGGTGACCAAACAGCCCAGAGAGCCTGTGGCCAGGGAGCTCATGGAGCTGGAAAACCAGCTGCTGGTCAGCTGCTGCTTGTGGTGCTCATGGAATCAACAGCGCAACTAAATTAAAATGTATTTGTGTTACTAATAATTCAAATGGTATTCAAACTGTGTAATAGCAACAGTGGCAATTAGTATTGAAGATGGTTTCAATAAACTTTCAAGTTTTAAAATATACAATAAAAAAAAGACTTGATTTACCAGGAACATCAGAGGAGGTATTGTGTCTCATGGTGAAAATTGTGCTGTGGTGAAGGAAAGAGAGCTAATGTGATGTTAGTTTGTGTGGCAGGATATTGGCCATCACCCTCCTGTAGACTTCATATGAAGGCCACTTCCACTGTCCGCAGGTGTTCTTTACACCTCCTTGATTGGGTGGAGAGTCAAGTCATCTGGTGGTATCCACAGCCTAAATCAGTCCCCTATCAAAATGTGTCATCTACAGCTGATAGACACTATAGCCTTCTGCCAGTTGCCCTCTGGTGCTGCCGTTATTGTATGCACTACAGCATTATGGTACATTGAACTGTTGGGGGTAATGTGTTTTTTTTTTTTGGAGAAAAGAACATTTGATTATTTGAGCTTTTCAAAAAATATCTTTTGGAACACAGGCATATGGTACACAATATATGTTTTCACAGCCAGGTCAGTTATAAAATTGGTATTATTTAGCTATTTTATTCATCATTGGCCTGTATTCTTAGGAACACAAACTAGTGCTGTCCTAAACTCGTATATACGGTGGCATGAGCATGCTTATGCATTTGTGGCCTGCAGATGGCAGCATATAAATGAATAATAAATATTGAGGGGGGCCCCATATTCAAAACATGGTTGCGAAGGAGGGCCCGCTCAATATCAACTTTAATGTGCCTTGCTGTTTCTTTTATTATACGAAGGTAGACTATGACACCTAAAAATAGTCTATAGAAAGTATATCAAAATTAAAACGATTCCAGGAGGTAAATTAGGCAGCTATATGATGTTTTAACTGGACGTGCAAGGAACATCTCGAGTTCCTGGTGATACAAACTAACTTCAATCACTGGCAATTGCAAACTAGATTTTTTTTCCCCCTTGTATGATCGTTCCGAGATAGGCAAGGCGACTGCCGGCATTTAAACGTTGAATCAACGTTGAATTAGGTTTCGATTTCGCAAAGTGGATCAACATAGGGAACCGCAGTGGGTACGTCATCGCTGGACCCAGGAAGACAATTCCCCATTCATTTCGGTCATAGACAACTTTTTTAAGACTCTCTTTTGAAGTACTTATTGTGATTTATGACTTACTGTGTTGATTTCAGGATTATATATTGTAATACCAGCTCACGATGTATGTTTAAAACATTTTTTTTTGTTTCGGGCTATATTTTATGTAGTTTTAATTTTAATATATATAACTAACGCGCCTATGGTATTGTATACAAAACTATGTACCTATCTAGCTGCTATATAAAGTTTATATAGTTTGTCATCGAATGGTGATCAGTTGAGATTTTTTTAATTAATTTTTTAAAAGTTCGATAGAGTGCGTGAGTGCATCGCGCGTCCAGTATGCGGGGGTAATCGAATAAGCACTTTATAAATTATCAAAATGCTAATAAAAATACTGATTAATAATTAAAAAGTGAAACGGTAGCTAGCGTTGTTTGCCGCGTTATCTTTAGCTATCACATTATCACCATTAGCATCATGGCAGTTTCGATTAGGCCTACTCATTTAATGTCTTTTTTTAAAGACGAGCAAAAAAGCATTGAGCGGGGCGAGAATCATCATCAGTCCGGGCATGTTGAGTAGCCTATAGTGCAGCCTTTGTGTAGTCCAGTAGACCTTTTTACAACGTTAGTATTAAACATTGTTTCAACGTTGTTTCAACACTGAAAAAACATCTGACGTTATTTCAACTACATTTCAACGTTGAAGGTCGGTCGTTTAGTTATTCACAGGCAAGCAGGCCGTGTGGTTACTTATAGTGTCATTGATATAGACCTGTTTACGGAGAACCGAACCTCTCATTTGATTGGTAATTGTGCCGAATCTATAAATCACTCCCTTCTCGCACCTTACAAATAAACATTATTTTTCCGTTGGCACCCTCATGCACGCGCCTCTTTCTCCTCAACAGCACCACAACCACCATGTCGCCATGGAAACCACAGAGAGACACACGTCGAGAGTGAAAGATTGGAGCCCGATGTTGAGAGAGATGGAGAGAGATGGGGACAATGAGGGACAGAGAGAGAGAGAGAGAGAGAGAGAGAGACGTTAAAGGTTAGAGTGTTACCGTACAAAGCGGGCGCGTGCCCCAGCCCCCCAAAAAACACAGCCAAGCCCCCTCACCTCTAACCTCCCCCAGTTTAATTCTGAGCCCCCACCCTAGATCGTTTCCCCCCTGTCCATTCTCTCTTTTTACTGGCCCCCTACACGCACCTCTGCTTCCCCATACCTCTCCCTCTCCCCCATCTTTGCTCTCCATCCCTCTCGTGTCCAGACAGGCTGCTCGCATGGCGGGGATGGAGACGTTCGTCGATGGAAGCACTGGTAAATTTTCACATCCAAGAATAAAAATCTAGAAGATCAAAATGCATATTGTTAACTTGTCTTTACACAATACTGCCTCCCTCTATTCGCCTGCTTTTCAGTCTCTTGAGATGTAGCATACTTAGAGCATATAGCCTACTTTCCCTTTTTCCTAATCATCCTTCTGTATGAATTTAAAAGCCGAAAGGTATCAGTCCAATTTCACCGGAGCTTGACTTTCTCGTGCAGCACCATCCCGGGTAAAGGCAGTGTGAGAGGGAGAAAAATGGGCAGATATATTGGTCCTAATGATTTCTTGTGTGGGGCATGGCTTTTCTTTTTATTGATTAGAAAGAAATTAATTCACAGGGCAACCCTCGTGCTCTCTCTCAACCTCTCAACCTCTCTATCTCTCTCTCTCTCGCACTCTCTCTCTCTCTCTCTCTCTCTCTCTCTCTCTCTCTCTCTCTCTCCCGCTCTCTCTCCCTCTCTCTCTCCCCTATCCTCCCTTGCTCCTTTGCTCCAAGAGCGAATAGCATTGTGCCTTTCACCTACTGCTCTGCATGCTGTATTACCGCAGGTGAATCGCGGGAATATTTGATTCGTATGTGCTCGCATTATGCATGCGCGTGGCATGTGCAGCGCCGGTGCTGTGAATGTGATTCCCCGAACATTCTGAAATAACGGTGCTAGATTGCAGAAATTGACATCACTTTATAGCGACCATGTCTATGACTTAATTTTATTGTGAGTGTAGTGCAGGTTAAATTTGATAGCAGATTCACCATTCTTGACGCACATCATTCTTGATTCACAAGTGACATATGATTCAGTGGTTTAGGCTACAGTATAGTCTATGCAGACATTCGGTAGATATCGTTATTGTTTGACTTATTTGTGAAGGGCTTTTGTATTTCATAACAATAGGCTACGTCTATTTTATATTTGTCATAATTGGTGCGTAATGTGTCGGTCAACTTGCTAAAATGTAGTCTGTGAAGCAGTTACATGAATGGTGGGATTTTTTAATCAATATGGTCGATATTTGTTTGTCACAATGGCCGCGGATAATAGCACAATAACACGTCCGCTACAGGCTTGGAGTTAGCACGGTGAGTGCTGATACGCCGCCGAAGGAAAATCGATGGACAGACTGAGTTAATTATGGGAAAATCAATTAAGAGGAGGGGATTTTGCCTTTATAAGGCCGAGCAGAACGCTTTTTCACCTTACCGGCAGAGTCGAAGGAGAGAGGCGGACAGTGAACTCCCGACCGAGGGTTCTCCTTCTTCCGCTCCGCTTTCCTTCGGCTCTCCGATGGTTTACAAACAGACTGGCCTGGCCTGCTGTTATTAGCCTAGAGAGAGCGCTGCTTGAGCAAATGCGATGTCAATCTTGCCTTCTAGAGAAAATTGGCAGAGATATATATATTTTTTACTACGGCATATATTGAGATTAAGGCTAGTTTATGTTATTTTGCGCGTAGGCCTACTGTTGTCAGGTAGCCTAGCCTATGGTTTAATCACGCAGCAGTAAACATTTGTTACAATCAAATGTACGTCTAAAAAAAAGTACAATTTTTGATAATCATATAAACAGGCGGGCGCGCGTAGTGTGTGTGTGTGTGTGTGTGTGTGTGTGTGTGTGTGTGTGTGTGCGTGCGTCTTGTATTTGCGTGTTTGCTGTTATTTATTTATAATTATGTTACGTATTAGGCCTACTGTTGTTTTACTGAGTATAAAAAAAAAAAACAATTTCTCAACCATAATTCATAATCCACAGATCCAACTATTTCTCTAAGACCCGATGGATAACGAGGCTTTTGTTACAACCCGTGTTAGGCTATTGATAAATTGCATTTTCCAGCGGTGTGTTCGCCTTGCTCTTAAGTCATACAGTATGTATTGACTGTATCCATTAAGCTGTCTTCTATTTTTCTATAGCAGTATTCCCAAAGAAATAGTGATTTGTTGCATTGAGAAGAAAGACCAACATTGCTTTATCCAATTTATCCAAATTATTCATAAATTTCCATGTTTTGCATTTCCCCCCCCCCCCCCAAATTGGCCTTTTTCACGTCGACACAAGACGTATAGGATATTAATAATACAGTGCCAATAACGTAATTTGCAAATATTTTCTTTTTATTCATTTATTAATTGTATTATGTGTGCTTAATTGCATTTGTCTTCTGTGTGCAAATTGCCTAAACGCGTGAGGGTGTGGAGACTGAACATCCCTTTATTTAGTTTTTACCCTAGTGCTTCATTTACATATTATTCCTTTACTATCGGATATTCGAAATTATAATACGAAATCAAAACAAAACAAAAGGTGTTAATTATTTGGTCAATGGCGAATTTTGTGTCAATAGGCGATTTAAAAAAGAATAAGAATGATTTAGCTCGGTTTTGAATCATTAGCCTACCAAAATTATGCAACCAGTTTAAAACATCAACGGTCAGTTACACTGATCCTGACGATCTATCACCTAATTCCATTTACCGAATGTTTTAGTAGGCCTATTGAAGCATCACGGGCATACAAAAATAAATAAATAAATTAATGAATAAATAAAAATCTAATAGCAACTGTATTTACATGGCCAACGCCAATTTTAAATAAATGTTTCTTGCAAAGTTTCACATAATAGCCTAATATATTTTTGCAGCATGCCAATTCATGTTCCGTGTATTTTACAGAGATGTAGTCTAAATAGCCATTAATTGCCTTGGTTTTTGTAATACGGATTAATGGAACTCTTCAGCACATCGGCAGTAGTATATTTTTTTGGAGGAGTCCAATATTCTCACAAAAGTGTATAATCAAGCCTATTTAGGCTATTTGTCATGTTTTGTGCCCTAAACTATATTTATTCGTGTTCACACAAAATCCTTATTTAGCCTCTGAGAACAATAGCGGTAACTTATAGCCTACTACAAAGTTATTAGGATCTAACTATTTATAAGTGTTGAGTGTCACCAATGATACTTTTATATGATTGTTTAAATTAAAGCACAGCGAGATGGCTTCTAATAGACTACACGCTGATGTTCCAAATCAACGAGGGGAAAAATGTCTTTACATTTAAAAGTAGACGAAATTTAAAACAGGATAAGCCTAATTAAAAAGGTAGCCTATAACATGGGCTATGTATGAGAACTACTGTTTTTAAGTGGTAGTATAAGGTGTTATGCTCTCTAGAAAAACAATGCTATGGTTTTTATTAGTTTAAAACTTCTTAAATTGCATATGATAGAATGCAGAGAAGGTAATCAGGTAAAGAGGCTATAAATACCCCTACGTATAATTTAAAGTAGGCCTAGTCTTAATAAAATCTTTCTATTTTAAATTATAGTAACTGTGGTTAAACTACCAGCTAATGACATAGCTATTAGCCACAACTACACTAGGCTATTTATTCATATCGATTGCCAAACTGCAGTGATTTATGTAAAACTGACATGGTACCAAACTTTGTGTCATGCATGATCAAACGTTTATCATAAAATTCTATGACGTCCGTGCATTTTCAAATCATTTTTTCCCCCTCCAAAAATAGGCTTAATCTTTAATCGCACAGACATCACTGGTACACTTAGCTACAATCAATACAGACAACCGATCATAGAAGTCTGCGCCAAAATGTCATCACGAGAGCCTGTCTGTATCTTATCAACTTGAAACAGACCATCGATGGGGTCATTTCAAAATTACAGTTTATATTAAAGGCTTCCTGTAGCCTATCCGATTGCTCATTTTATAAACCGTTTATTGACCGTTTTAATGTTTAAGGGTTTGCAGATAGCATTTTCAATACTTTTTTTGTACAGGCTTTTTCCAATCAGTATCAAGGACCACGGGCCATACAAAATTAATCAATTTTCTGAGCACGACTCTAGTCCCAAATGGTGTGGCAGCTCTCTGCGGCCCGGTGCACAATGCAGTAATGACCTATGGGTCAAAGGCCGCTTGGCCAGTATCACAATTAAGGCGGAAGGATTGCAATTGCACGTCGCACCATTTTTATAACAAGATGGGACCAGCAGGGACCGGTTTGACCATTATAATATTTTAGAACTGAATTCTCTGTAGATTATATTAGCTCTTTGTAGAGTGTTGCAGTTTATTTTAGCTAGACCAAATTCATTTTCATTTAGAACTATTTTAATGATTAATTATTATAATGAACTGAATTCTTTCCCCATATTTTTTATTTTAAATTGTTTTAGTCATCAGGGATTTTGTCATTTTGTATATATTTTAAATTAGAGAAAAACTCAACAACAGGACTATATGATAGAAGCTATGTCAAATCATCGCTTGTTATTTTGATATTTTTGTTTTCCTCCAGGTTGTTTTTGTATAACACAAATTCCTGATAAGTGGTTCAATAATTAGCAAGATTCTACTGCAATGACACCATCAAAATGGCTTGGCCTACCTTTAGCTCATGCAGCCAATGAATTGACAGAGGCTTTACCAGCACAGACTGGACATCAGTAAGTGACACGAAAGAAGTGATAAATTGAACAGAAATGACCACAATAAAATGGGCTCTTGTGGGGACACATGTCCGTTATGTGAGTGTGTCTGTGGGTGTGCGGTTGGAATACATCAAGGCCCCCAGGTTCAAAGGTCAGCTTCATCCCAGACTGATGACCCACCAGACTGGCTGACCTTTGGGGGTCAAACAGCTGGGGGAGGAGGCTGC